>VUQJ01026329.1:27228-56401 GCA_015108635.1 Andinoacara biseriatus
CAAGCAAACCAAGAAAAAAAAAAAAAAGGAAAAATGAAAAGCATGCCATAGCTGAATGTATTTTAGCTCAAAGCATCGCATGTGAAAAAGTACAAATGAAGGTGCGCTCAAAGCATTAATAAAAACGTGACCTGCATTTAAGGCAGGTGAACAGAAACAACTCATTGTCTTAAATTTCAAAGCAGCTGATCTGAAGGATATGTTGAGGAAATGCAGTGACTATGATATTTGAATGAAAATAGTGGCTTTGCTCACACTGACATGATAGAGAGCTTTCCCCAACACCGCCGAGAAGCAGCGTAATCGTTCATAAACTCGAGATTTTACCAAAACTAGCAGGTTTCCTGACATTGTTTCAACACCGCCCACTCAGAAGCCAAAAAAAGCAGACAGCAAGAGAGTGAAAACTGAGCCATTTATGGGATGTCTTATACAGCGAGCGCACATCCTGCCATCAGTCTGAATGTTTTGAGCTGTTAGATGTTATAAAAGCAGTGGTTAATGATTGCCAGAGACTCCAGCACTTGCTGTTGTTCTCACAGAGACACGGGCCTCTTAGTGCCATCCGTCACTCTCTGACTTTAATTGAAACCATTTCCTCTGTATTTCACCGCCTCATCACAGTCTCCAATGAGCTTCGCCGAGGTGCTCTAAGGCAGCTACGATGCTAAAAGGATCAGACTTCTGGGTGATCCACAGCCAGAGAAGAGCATGTTTATACAATGCCTTTAAAGCCACTGTTTTCCTGGCTGTGTGACTGGCTTTGGTCCAGGCTTCCTGTGCCTGGGACAGTCAGGGAGCCAACACCATGTGGACGCTGTGATGTCCTCATTTAAAAAGTTCTCGCTCCGAGTTGTGTGCCGTGCAATCCCTCGCCACTTAGGGAGAAAATAGTCGCTTGAGAGGCCTTTGATATGTAGAAATATGAAGGCATCATATTTATCCCCTATTCCCTTCATTGGGAATGCTCGGATGAAAGCAGCAGTGGGAGCAGGCTGAAGGCTGAGGATTAACAATGACATAACATGAAGAGGGGTCTGTCAGCACAGTGACACCTCGTTTCGCCTGCCATTGTCTGATTACCCCAACAGCAACCCACCAATGACAGGGATGATCACAGGAAGGCGGGAAGAACACAACTGTCAAGCTTAGGCTGTAAAGCCAATTCCCACCATTTCTGCTCCTTCAAACCAGATTTTAGACAAGAAGAAACAAGAGAACGGTGGAGAGTGAGAGAGAAAGGGTGGAGGAGGAGGAGACAGAGGGAGAGAGTGAGGGAAAAGGACACACGGACAGCTTACAGGGGATACAAACCAAAAGATTATGGTAATCTTCCCTCCTTTGTCCCCTGCGAAATGTTTTCGTACTACGCCTTTTATCTGTGTAAGAAGGGATGTGAACCTCTTCAGTTAGTGACAGTGGGCACTTTCTGTGTGGTTTCTGGGTAATTAGCACCAGTAGCAGGCCTTTTCTTTTTCTCTGCTCAAGCTTATGGTCTTCTTAGGGACGGCAACAGGGGATTTTCCCCCTCCAACCCACTGTCTGCTCTTAAGGAGCGATTCCCAGCCCGGGCCGAGCCACAACAACCATCTGTTGGCGCTAGAAGGATCAAAACCTTCAAGACTCTCAGCACCACTGACAATCAAATGGACAGCTTAAGTTCAGACAGGTGACTGAATTAATTATACTATTCAGGGTGTAACAGAGATGTTTTCAATAGGTCGGTCAATGGACTGCTCATATGCTCTGCTCAGCTTTTTTGTTAATGTGTCCATACCGGGGAAAGACACCCAGCCCACAAAGTCTCGTTCTTCTTTGTCCCAAGAAATCATTCAAATCGTTACTTAAAACGATAAACTTATTTTACAGTCTGTTAAAGACAAGCGCAATGAATCAATTAGAAGCACAAAAACTTTCCAGTCTGCCTGACGAAGCTCTGACTTTGCATTTCCCTCGGTGGTTATTTCACAGAGGGGGAATCTGACTGCTAATCTTTTTTCCCATGTGGAGTGACAGAAGCCAAAAGATAAATTGGCTGCTGGCACCACAAACACGCCTTTTCTATTCAAGATAGTGCCAATACCAGATCTAAAAGAACACCCAAAGCTTACGCTCATCATATCAACTGGGGCTTTTGAACAGGGGGTCAAAGGTGGCCCTCAGATAAAGTGCTATACAAGAGATCAGTGGGGCCAGGCCTTCCACACTCTAATAAAAGCACACAGCGTTACTAGTGATGCATTTCTCAATCAGCAGTATTGGCCCTGCATTCCCCAGTAAATTTGTCTTCTTTTTCATTATCCTTTGATGTTTTCTTAATTTTTCTTCTGCAGCAGCTCTTCTCTCCACTCCACTGGATGAAACCTCTTTTTGTTGTGGTTCAAGCTGCATCTTATTGTCTCTGTCACGGGTGCTTTGTCTTACCAAGGCCTGCTGCACCCACAGAAAAGCAGGGGGGCTTCATCAAAGCTCAGGCGAGATGGATTCAACAACAGTGGATTAAGGTCTTCTGCATGATAAAGTCCCTACCTAGGGGTGGAATTAAGTTAATATGTGAAAGAATGTTATTGAGAGGGAATAAAGTGCCAAAAAGCTCTGTCATTCTCTTCGTAATGTCCTAATCCAGCGCCTGACACAGAGACCTTGGGCTGGAGTTTGTTAATCACAGAGATGCCCATCTGTATTCCCTGTCCTTTAAGCTATTTAAACTTCGCCTAAACTCAATTATTGTCCCCGGGAGACCAAAATGGCATATTAAGTTACGTGAAAGGGTATTCGGCCAGGGGGAAAAAAGGAATCCCAGCCTTAAAGCGAGTGGATGTCAACGCAGCCAATTTAAGTACAGCTAAACAGATTAAAGACACAATCTATAGACTTGAAAAACAACGTGACAATGAGTTAAAGAGAGGAGGAATCTCACTTTCAAAGCATCCTCTAAACTGTTAAGCAACCCACTCATAGAGGATCTGAGAGACTGTGCCCCGGCATATATTCCTCTATTTATGCTATCCTCTACACATGGCTGAGATCACTCGGACCTGAGATAATCCACAGCTACACATCTGAAAACAAATGCCCATATCTCTTTTCCTGAACAAGTCAAAGCAAATATATTTGTTATTTATGATGAAAGGTTTCACTTTAAATGGTCTAAGAATAATGAAAAACACTTTTTATGTGTAATCTTGCATTTTCTTCTTTTAGGACACCTAAAAATAGTAATAATACCTGGATATTATATATAGGACCTGTTTGTAAAACGGAAATACCACACGATAAAATAAGTTTATATACAAATTAAATTAAATTTGATTTGTTTAATCTCAGCTGTGAGCTATACCTCATCTGCACGTGTCCATGTGGTATTTATATTCCATGCTTGGCTGAGCTGTAGTCATATATAACACCTTAAAATACTATTTGTAAAATACTGCATTTCCCAGTAGAGTGTTGGACTACTAACTGCCACCAGCTTAAGTAACGCAGTGATGTGTTTGGGTTGAAACCACCACAACATTAAACCAGTTGGGCTGAAACAAATCAATTTTAGGAGGAAAGACATGCAGCTCAAATAATCCCAAATATTCATGTCAATTCAAATGAGGTTTATTTTTATAGCACCAAATCACAGCAACAGTCATGTCAAGGCCCTTTATGCTGTAAGGTAAAGACCCTACAGTATTCTGGAGAAAACCTAGCAATCAAACAATCAAAGCAAGCACTCGGCAACAGTGGGAAGGAAAAACTCCCTTTAAACAGGAAGGAACCTCCAGCAGAACCAGGCTCAGGGAGGGGCTATAATCTATCGGGGATTTTGTTCTATCAGTGATGAAAACTGTCATGCATCTGCACCCAAACAGCCAATCAACACCCAAACTGTGAATCACTGCACCGCACTGCTGCACTGACGCGTACACATAAAAGTTTATGACAGCTTCAACTGTGTGGCTCAAGACATGTCAATCTGTTATTATAACAGAGACGTACTAATAATACACCATACTAATCATTTTTCTAAGTTTACTGTAACCACAAGGTTAATTAGCATGGCTCTTTTCAGTCCGGCTGGATGATGGATTAGTTTTTATTTTATTTATAGAGCACCAAATCACAATAAACATTCACCTCAAGGTGCTTTATATTGTAGGTAAAGACCCTTCAGTAATACAGAGAAATTCCAACATCCAAAATTACCCCGGATGAGCAAGCATTTGGAGACAGTGGGAAGGAAAATCTCCCTTTTAACAGGAAGAAACCTCCAGCCATCAGCAGTGAGTGGCTGGGGCTGAGAGGAGGGCGAGAGGGCAACAGTCATGATTGATTTTGTTCGACTTGACGTGACAATGCACAGTCAGTACTCCTCTTTTCCTACATTTATATATTTTATTTATTTTGTTTTTTATCACTGTTGTATATGTATATCTATATAGCATCTATCTATCTATCTATCTCCTAATGTTTCCATTGAAAATACATATGGATATCTCTCCACTCATTTAGAGGCATTACCAAAATGCCTGCCGAATGGTAAGAGTTACTTTGGATGACTGACTTGATTCATTCAGCTATATTGCACAACCATCAAAGCACTCAGTGACCCCCCCATGCCCTCCTGATGGAGGCATTGTCTTATTGGAAGAGACACTTGATGCTTCATCCCAGGTCACCGAATATGGTTACTTTGTATTAATTCCTTTTTCTGAGAGGACAAGTTGCCCAAACCATGTCATCAAAATGGCCCGAACAGGCTAACAGAACCACTGGCTCCTCTCACTGTGTCTAAACTGACCGGAGTTCTGCTCCATATGCAGACTAAATGTCCTTTCATTTCAGCCACATGGTCACAGAAAGCGCCGCGGCTGAGGCAAACGTAATCAGTTTGGGGCGCACAACGATGGCAGAGTGGCTCAGAGATGAAGACAGCATTGTGCTGTAGAGTCAAAATTATCCTTAAATGGAAGAATTTGAGCAGCAAGCTGGGAAATTGCTGTCCTTTGTCAAATCATCTGCCCCAAACAGCCAAACATGCTCGACTTTAAAGTAGATTTTGCTCCCTCCAATAAGCACGGTGCACATATTCTGTCGCTCTGGGTTGTAAATGACACAAAACTACCCAGAAGTCTGTGGAGACCCCGCTTCTCCCCGTGCGGCCTGAATAGTGTGATACCGCTCAGCAAACTGTAAACAGGCAGATTAACAAGGTTTGTCACACCATGATTCACACATTTGCTGTAAAAATAAGAAATGCGACTCATCCATGCAATGCTGATGTGGATTTATCAGAGCCTGGATAAAGACTGAGATGATCAAATTAACTGACCATACTTTGAGAGTATATTAAATAGCTGTGAAATAATTGTGCTGTCATGATAAATCACTGCGTTCTATTTCTGCTCAGTACACACAACAGAAAACTGCAGAGAACGCCACCGTTACACACCTCCAACCGAAACCGCACACCTCTGATTCTTGTGATTACGGTGTCAGAACTGTAAGGTTAAAATAAATCAATAAATCGGTGAAGTTTTCCAAGCTAATGGTCACACCAGTGCGCGAGTGTGCGTCTGCTGACATGCTGCATGGAGACATTCACCTGGGCAACCATCGTGCCCATGCTGAAAGCTTCCGAATAAAAAGGAGGACACGATTGTCACAGCATGTTTGCTCTCTTGGCTTCCCGTGTCTGAGCCATAAGGCCCTCACAGAGCGGAGAGGAAAGCCCACACACAGGCGCTCTCTGATGAAGCGAGCGGCATCAGGGGTGCTGGATGCAACCCTTTACAGAGGCTAAAAACACAAAGCCTAAAAAATTCAAAATTAAAACTTGATACCATCATTCTCAATAAAAGAAGAAGAGAGAAATGTGAAAGCTGGCTGCTGTTCCCTCCAGATAAACCTTTGAGCAAAAACACCACAGGCTATAAGAGATCTGTGGTTCTGCTTAAGAGCTGAGCAGGTTTAATTACTGTAAATAAAGTGGTTATGCCATGTGGCCTGAAGGGAACGCTACAGTTTTCACTTCAAGTCTAAGTGTTTCTTTATTACAACTTCCAATGCTTTAAAACATCTAAATGAATGAAAATATTCATATCTAAAGCAATGCAAGTATCCTTGTTTAAACAAGCTTCACACCCCTCCCTTGCTGTCAGCGTGGGCAGCAAGTCATATTTGCCTAATAACAACTCCGGCTGTAGTTTTTAAATTTGTCTTCATGATGCTAACGCAATTGGAAAATGTGCTCCAGTTTGTGTTCGTGGTCATTTCCCCACGGACACGCTCTCGCCTCTCACTCAGGAGAAGCCTGGCCCTCGGCGCTCAATTTGTAGCACTTTCCAAAGTATGGATCTCCTACTCGCCCTCGAGTCTTAAAGACGGCAGACATCAGATACAGATATTACTCCAGCATACGCACGGCTGATGTCAAAGATTATGCAAAACTGCAGCAGATAATTCTGCTGTTTGCACCCAATTCTTTAACTTATGTGTCTGTTCTTGAGGGCTGTAATTAAAGAGATGAAGCAGGCATCGAGGGCGGCATGGGGAAGAAAGAGGAGCTCACAGAATAAAAGAAGTGACCTTAGGATAGTCAAGAAAGAAAAGAAGGTACACATCTCTAACTGACCACTCATGCTCCATCAGAATCATATTTTTTCCACTTCATGCTTGGTTTGACAATGAATCTTCCCCCCCTCTGTAAACAAAACACATATTTGCACAGAAAATTGCATATACAAGGAGATGTGCGCTTTACACTCAATGCTTTAGACACTGCAGCTTCTCCAAATGGAGCAAAACAAGGGCCTTTATATCTAGTTACGGACAAAGTGCACTTCAGCATGGCTAAGTGGTTTTAGAGGGGGTAGGGACGGAGGTGGAGTCAAGATCTGTCTTGACATTTCTTGCACCGCAATTCTGTAGGATAGAGAATCCAAAGACAGATGTGAATACTTACAGAGACAAGCTTTAAAGAGCATTAAACAAATACACTTTGGAATTCAAACCAAAGGGTGTCACAAATGCATTTCCTGAAACTACCTCAGTGGGAGACTCTGCAAAAATTTTGATGTTTATTGGTTATAATGTGGCCTCCTTGTTGCTGGAACACATGGCACAACAACTGGAACGGAATCACATCTGACATGTATATATTCCATCTACAATTTATAAATACCTTAATAAATTTTATGCTCTCCTGCACCACAATACTTTTACACTAGAAATAAATGAAAGAAGACATTTGCCCTCTGTCTTCTCAGCGCACAAATAAAAGAGAGTTGTTAGTAGGTAGGTATGCTTACATCTAATGTGGTAGGTTAGAGATGAAAGAAAGCCGAACACCTGAAAGGAGAAAGTCTGCTCATTAAACTCAAATCCTTAAAAGCTAAGTAAAGAAACAAAGTTCTTCACGTATACTCTCTAAAATGAGAAGCACACTCACTTTTCAACAATTTCTCTCAGCTTAAGACAGCAGTGAAAGAGCCAGTGATGGGAAAAGGTCAATTAGCTTATTAGAGCCTATTCATACAAAGGTGATTTCATGCTGTTGACATGTAATATTCCTTCTTTGTCCACGATTTGACAGCATTCTTACATTCAATAACATTTGCAATTTGCACCAAAGGAAGCCTGAAAGATAGATGGCTATAGTTAGACAGATTGCTAGATAGATCAAACATACTGATACATTCCTTTATAGAACACAAGAATATCTGGATGTATGAGGTAAGAAATCATTTAAAGCTCTTGGTATGGTCTCTTTACCAGCAGAGATTGGCAGATTAATGTCTCCTGGCCATAATGATGATCAGGATTACTCTGTATATTGAATTATGTTTGCTCAGATATGAGCTGCAGAGGTATAATTACTTAGTGGGACTTACAGATAAAAGGAGGAACAAGTTAACCACTAAGCTTCGTCTGGGGTCGATAAATATAACCCAGAAAACATTCGCTGGTCAGTTATGATCTCTTAAAGTCAGAGGACGAAGTAACAAATTACAAATACTCTGTTACTGCACTTAAGTAGACTTACTCGCTACAATGTAACACAAATATCTCTAATTTTGACTCTTCATATTTTCAAAACAGGCTCATTACTTTAAGACATTTGAAGGGAGTTATTATTTCCATCACTGCACGCCACCAAACATCAAACCTCAACCTGTGCTGATCACGCACAACGAGATCAAAATGGTGGAGAAAGATGTGAGGAAGACGGGACAGGCTGAATCATCTAAACTAACTTTATATGGTTGCATAAAAATAGCAGGCAGGTTAGTGCAGGCTACACTGTTCAGTTAGTACTGTGGTGAAGTTCACACCGATGCGCTCTGCTGGGCTGGTGCAGAGCAGTTGTGGTGTTCATGGTCAGTGTTACAGGGTCACAGATGAGGGGCTGAAAAGAGCCATGGCAGCTCGTGTAACATCTGCGCATATCTTTAAATCTTTAAAGGGCTGGTTAAATCCATATAGAGCAGTAGCAGGTCAGCTGATCACAGCCTGTACACAAAATCTACTTAATGATGTTTTTTTTTTAACATACATATCGGTACTTCTGTTATAGTGATGAATGTGTGGAGTTTTTCCACCTTTGCTAAAAGTCACTTTTCAGGGTTGTTCAGTATCTGGTCGCTTGCAGAACATTAAATCTGATGCTGATGCCACTTTTTAAAGTCGCTGTCACTGGTTGGAAGGTGCAGCTCAAATTTGCTTTCTTTGCTGTGTCTCTCCTTTTTCTGCTGCTGGACCAAATCAAAGCTCAACGTTCCAGTACATGTCCATATTAACATCTTTAATGCCATAAAGTATGGAGCAGATTTTTGTTGGATTTTAATTATATTTTGCTCAGAGTACATAGAATATCTCAGAAATCTCATTGCTTGTTCCAGCAGGACAGCCCCTGAAATCATACATCAACAGTTCCTCACACAACTGGAATAAATTGTGGCAGGGTGAAGAAAAGAAGAAAAACACACAATTGGAAAAAATACCTGCTGGCGTGGGCTGCAGAGAGGTCAGCTCATTGATACTGCCGGGCTGTCAACTGTGGTCTTTTTGGAACAAGGCCAGTCCCAGGGGTCACTGCAGGGGAGCCACTGCCCACCCATATCTGTGTTACCGTTCAACAACAACCTCCTAACAGAACCTTTCTAAGTTTGCCTTTGTAAAAGAAATCCATTTGATTGTCATAATGATTGTCACTGATGTGCGCCGTCTCACTTCCTGTCTTATTAACGGTAATCATATATCTTAGTTTCCCTGAAATATCAATAAATGGTTTCAAGAAATAAATTCAAGTAAAAATAAAGTCAACTGGTGCATGAACCAGTGTAGTGTACCTCTGTTAAATATGTTGTGAACGCTGCAAAAAATATCCATACTAATGTCTCTATACTAATATATCTATATTAATTTATCTATAGTATGGATACATTAGTATGGATAGAGAGTATAAATTCTATACTCTCTATCCATACTAATGTATCCATTCTAATGTATCAAGTTTGAAGGCCTTTTAATTTCACGTGTTAATGCTGGAAGGAATGAAACTGCTATATTTCAACATGCTTTTCTTCCTCCAGTGTTCTGAGGCAAAACTGTGCTGTTAAGGAAGTAATCTTAATATAGATGCAGTTGTCCTGCTCTTGCCATAGTGTTTAATACTAACGCAAGCAGCCAGGCTTGCTCCATCACGACGTCTTCCCCTAATGAACAGTGAAACGCTCCATTGACCAGGAGAGGGGAGGGCACTGGTTTGAGACCGCAGCAGATCTGTCTACAAGGCTAATGATCATTGCAGTTAAATTCAACTAATTAGCCACATGCATGCCCACTGAATCTGCTGCTGCTTTCAGATATGCGACAAGAAACACTGAGCTGGTGGTTTCAAACACGGAGACATGTTCAAGTGCAAAAAAAAGATTTCCCCCAAAGGCTCCTGTGGCCGTGTTCATGGCACCCAATATAAGTTAAAGACATTCTCATGCTTATGAGAGAGAGCGGGCAGTGTAATTTAAATTCTGTTGACATTTACTGTCAAGGAGTATTAATTCACAGGCATCCTTTGCTGCATGGGCTTACTCAGCACCAGCAGGCCGCGGGCTCTGGAGAAAGACAAGCTCCCTTTACTGTACTCTTAGCAGATTCCTCCTTAGACTGTGATCAGAGGCACACAACCCCCAACCCATAGGTCACAAGAGGAAAATGCAGGGATATAGCCCGGCGGAATGTCATACATACAGGTTGTGTCCTCTAAGCACAGAGACACCTTCAGACCACATTTCAGGGGCTGTTTCTCATCATCTCGAGTCACAGTGAGTCGATCTTTGGTTCCATTTACAGGAAAATATCCAGCTACTTCTCTTTGTGTGATCTGTTTCTGGTCAAACATGACTATTATTGGGCTAAGCGTTGCAACAATTTCCACAGGGTGAAAGTAACACAACAATGCATCCATGAAGGGCTCGCAGCTACGATCTGCTATCTGACTGCAGCTTCAGTTTGTGGAGCTGGAGAGAAAACGTTCAATGAGATTTGACCTGATTTGATTCTTTTAAAAAAAACACCACATGCAGATCAATTCTTTGAGCTCCTGTTGCTCCCATTTATTATTCCATTTTATTTACTTTTTCCATTCCATTTTTTCATCAGACTGTGGCTGTGATCTGCCCCTAAACAAAATATGCGTGTTCACATGCTCTTTACAGCACAATTTAGGACGTGCACATGCACAGTTTAGCACTGAAGTAAAGTCTATTGGACAAGGCTCGTGCACGGTTTAGCTTCTAGCGATGACACAACCTCGAGTGAATAATTCAGCCTTAATAAGCAGATGATCTGGGGCTAAAAACTTGAGGGGAAAATCACAAGCTTTTAAATGTAACAGAGAGCAATTATTTGTTTGCGCAAGGCTAATATATAATTGATATTTAAGGAAATGTGTAAAAACATAGAGCTTGGAAAGAACCAAAGAGCATGGGACTCCAATAAAACACATGACTTTGTTACACTGTGTATTTGAGCATTTAAACCTTCATAGTCAGGAAACAGGGAAATATTAAAAACCAAAGCTGATAAAAGCTCATTTTTTAACTAGCGAGGGGAATTGTGCACATTCAATTTTCTTAAATTAAGAGGCTTGTGAATATAAACCTGCTTTCTTGCTGCTGAATTGTGACCTAAATGGAGGATTAAACTGCATATAACAGAGCCTTTAACTGCCTGTGCTGGAGCTGTGACAGGTCCTTGGGAGATACACAGAGACTGCTTGCAACACATGTCATATATCATAGCTTCAATCTGTACCCCAACCAGTACCTGCAAGCTACAAATGTGCACTTCTCCTGTCATTTCTGTGGAGACAGAAGAGGAGAGAAAAAAGGGGAAGGGGGGGTTGTGAACTAAAAAAGCCAAATAGCTTTGCATTGTTTGTTTTTGTGTAGCCGGCACTGTTTGAATCTAGGAGAACGCTGTGATTTGAAAACATAACCATGCATTTATGTTTTTCACCAGAATGATGCCTCCAGACTTTGTCTCCACTGTGAACACTGAACATAGTCGCTTAGATGAATCACAGTCATGAGAAATAACAGCTAACATCCATATTGATTGTCTTCATTTGTCTTTATTTTTCTTTTATGATTCAAAAACACTGCTGCCCCGAGCCTCAGCGTGTGCAAATTAGAGCAAAGATGATTCAGGGAGGTTTGTACATGAAGCTAAGTAAATATGATTTTTCATTCTTTATCTTCATCACCATTCATCGCCACTGTAATTCCCCATGTTTGCTTCATATATAATGTTATAGCTGTTCAATAGCTCAGTGTCTCCTTATTTGTCATATTTTTCATGTCATAATGTGCCAAATGTTTCCAGTGTGTGACAGATCTGCTTACCCAGACTATTTATGTTCTGAGTCATGCTGTATGCAGACAGGCACAGTCTTGCTGAAATAGGCTCCAACAGCTGTACGCACTCTCCAGCATTACTGTGGCCTTCACACATGTGCAAGCTACTAACAGCTTATCATGTTGTACCCCCACCCACCCATCCATCCATCCTTCCACCCACCCATCCGGCCGTCCGGCCGTCCATCCATCCATCCATCCGTCATATGTGCTGGCTTTTAAACTGTGCTCTGATAAAAATGTCAGATGCTCTTCTCCTCTTTATGTTAATGACTAGCACCAAGTCCTCCTCCTCTACAGGACCAGGTTATTGATGGGAGGTCATTCAGGCTGACCTTGTGACATCATGATTCAGTAAATGTAATAAGATATATATGTAGAGTATATTTAGGCCTTACCCCCAAACCCACACCCCCCAATCAGCACCATATTTCACCGTTTCCATAAAAACTGTTGTGTATCAGAGAGAAGGGAACAAAAATGATGAAGGGCATTGAGCAGTCTGAACATCTGGCGATCGCTGTCTGAAAATTTGAATTTGTCACATTTGAAATGAAATAGGATGTTTACCCAAATCTGCCTGACAAGCGCCCAGAAAGGGAGGCAGTGAGTGTGGCTGTGAATGAGGACACTCTCAGGTCAGTTTGCGATGTTGCTCAGCAGCATAATTCAACACTGCCGCACCTGCAAATGAGATAATTCACTAACCAATCATATCACTCAAGCTTCGAGCGCAAAATCAGTCACACCGAAAATCCCAATCCTTTCTGGCATACCTTACACCTGACAGTTCACCTAACATCTCACTCAGCATCCAATCATCGTACTGCAGCATTAGGAAGGGCCAAAAAATATGTGTGTCATTTCTACAGCTGGATGAGCAGGTGTTCACCACAGCTTCAGACGGGGACTTCAAGACTACACTGTAATCACTGAATTATCAGAGGAAAAAATAAAGCTGGCATTTTCAAAAACATAATTAAAGAAACACCTTTCAGGAGGTCCTGTATTTTAAACAGGAATAAAGGATCCAGGTGCTGATTTACATTCACTCTACTGTGTTTAAATTAACATACTTTTAAAATGATGCTCCCGTCTCTGTCCTTATATTGTGCTTAAAAAGATGGCATGTGCAGTGAGATAAAGTTATGCTTATAATTTAGAAAGGTAAAGAAAAGTATTGATGGCATTAACCTGAAGCTCAGGTAGTGCTGTTATCCACTTTTAAAGGCACTGTGTGTTTAAGCTATCAAAAAAACATCCAAATCGGAGCTTTTAATAAAGTTAGTAGTGCTAAATGGAATTTAATAAAGCTGAGACTCAGCAAACTCTAATGACAAAAATGATAAAAGTTACAAACAGGTGAAAAACAGAATCTGAAGTCCTGTACATGTCAATACTGTCTTAATGAGAAGCAAAGTTTAATCATTTTAATAGTTTTGTGTGTGTGTGTGTGTGTGTGTGTGTGTATGTGTGTGTGTGTGTGTGGTTGTGGTTGGGTGTGGTTGGCTCTGATTGGTTGGTTCTCATTGGTTCTGCTTAGTTCTGGTTGGTGTTTTGCTGTCAGTCTCTTCAGGACCGTCTCCATGCTGCTGTGTTGAACTAAGGTTTGCTGAGGTGGGTTTGAACCTAAATCCGAGCAGAAGCAGCTGATCTACACGACAGTAACTCAGACACTGTCTGTAGGAAACAACAGCGTATTTCTGATGCATACTCACAGATCATATCCAGAATGCAGGACACATTACATTTATTCAATTCATGCATTCTCACAGGGGTGCAGTCACACAGAGCTGGTATGAACGACCTGTAGCTCTGTATCCGGAAATCTTATTCTATAGCAGGACGAATTGCTAGCTTGAGTCCTGTTGCCATGACCGTATGCTAGTTTCCTCACAGTCTTCATTTTCTATTTTTTTATTTTATGGCCAAGCGATAATTTGAAGTAGCTGAGTTGTCTTTAACCCTTGTGGAGACAAACTATGATCACTGAAGCTCTCTGCCCTGCGACACATACCAACCTGGTCCAGGTAATAATCTCTGTTCTGTTTAACTTTGTTTGTTTTCTACTTGATTTTCTTTGTTGTTTCGATCTTGGAGTTCAGATGAATTCTAACATTTGCACACAGTTACAGTAATCTGAGAAATGGATCATTAATTCAGTGCTGCTGCCTTTCATAACGTTGCACAGGAGCGACTGTTCTTGTTTTAATTAAAGGCTTGAGCGACACGATGATCATCTCGTGGCAGAAAACTTGTATTTCATGAATTCTAATCTGATCTCTGCCACAGAGAATGAGCAGGCTCACGCTGGCTTCTTAACTGCTGACACTGCTGGTCAACAAGACCATTTTTTCCCTCTCCACGGGTGTTTCCCGCCTGGAAATGGAGAACATTGGCAGGACTTAAATTGGTGGCATTTTGTGGTCTTTAAAGAAAGGGGACTCATTAAAAGTAACCCGGAGAAACCTTCAAGTTTCCTCCATCATTAGCCGATGTAACAGCATATAAGAGAAGTATAATTATAGATCTGGGTAACTTGTGTTGTCAATTTAAAAATGATGGAGCTGCATAATCCCCAACCTTGTAATGCGACCCTCTACCCTGCAGTGTTACCCTTGTTTTAATGAGTGTTAGCCTGAGCGGTATAATCACAGAGATGGTCACCGCAGACAGCATGCATGATATTACCTCTGTCATAAATCTCAGGCTGCTCATCGTGTCACATTTAGGTCGTGTTACATACTTTGTTTAATAAAGCAAAAAATCTTTGAATGACAGACTTTAACTGTGTGCACGGGTCCAGAGTGATCTACATGAAGTTTGCTTTAAACAATTTGAACTGCTCTGAACACTGAGACTCTGTTTGATAATCAAAAACATTTTTCATAAACAGGCAACCACCCAAGAACTCAAACAGGACACTTCATTCATGCTTATCTGCAGTCTGTGAAAGCAGCATAAATCATAAATCATCGTCTGTTCCATTTAGACTTTTAGGAATTACATTTTTATTTTTTTTAGGTAAAAATGTGAAATTTCTAATAAAATCAGCTCTACTAAGATTAAATGTGATGATTTTACAGTCTGCACACTGGACGACACAAACAGAGACAAAGCTGATCTAAAATTCTGCCATAACTGGATCATCCCGATGCCCCTGCAGCTGGAGCTATACGGAAATTAATCCAAATCAAAGAACCTCCTGGGAATGTGTTACTTCCTGGTTCTACTTTGTTCTAAGCACACGTTTATGTGAGTGACAGGTTATGATCAGTGAAAGCACTTATCGGAACAAAAAAACTCCTGCTTTTTCTCTACCATCACTTCATGAGGAAACAAAGAGCAGGAAGGTTCAGGATTCATGACAGGCTGTAGTTTTATTAAACTTCAGTATAAAGACTGGTGCAGATTAATAAATACTGAAGTTACATGTTATCAAGAGTCTTTCAAGCTCCAACCAAATAAGCTGTCTCATTACAGACTGCATTTAATAACACAACCCACAGCTGGGATAGGCTCCGCCCCCACGACCGGGAAAAGGACAGACCGAAGAAGATGGGTGGATTGATGGATGGATGGATGGAAGGATGGAAGGATGGGTGGATGGATGGATGGATGGATGGATGGATGGATGGATGGGTGGATGACACCCATGGAACTTTTTTGTTTGTTATTAAATAAATGCACCTTAGCTCAGCTCTTAGTAAGAAGCAGGTTTAATTGAGGACCAAACAGTGTGATTTGACACCACAATAGATTTGAAATGAAACCATCAGCATGTCATTAACATGCAGATTTATTTCTTGCATGATTGAGGTATTAGAGAGCTGGCTTGTCCTTTCAAAGCCTAATCTGTCCTTTCTATTTTTAAGACTGATCCCTGCACACTGCAGTAAACCCTCTGTGTCTGTGGCAGACTAGGACAGGTCCTAGAACCAGGTCCTAGAACCAGGTCCTAGAACCAGGTCCTAGAACTAGGCCCTGCCATCATCCATCTCTGTTGTTTATTTCAGTCTTTTTTCAGAATGTAGCACAAATGTCGATGTTCCCATATTCTCTCTCTCTCTTTCTCTCTCTGTGTCTCTCTGTGCTTTGTTTCTGCAGCCTATCAGTCCGCTAACTCTGAGAGCTCATTTGTCACATGTTGTTGGTTCCCAGAAACAAATGCAAATGTCACATGTGTATTCTTTTCCAGACCTTTTACCTGCTTCATTTATGAAGACGTAATGAAGCAACAGCTCACACCTGTTTATGAAACAGCTAAATGAAACCCCCTGTGCTTCAGATGGCTTCAGTTAATCAAAGTTACTTCAGCCGGGACTTAAAGCAGCGCCTCATTTGCATGTTGATCATTTAATTTCAAATTTATGGTGGTTGCATAAAAAGGAAACATGTCCTGTCTAAATAAAAAGTAAGGGTTAAACTACACCTATTTGAACTTATTTCCTCACCTAATTTGGGAAACACTAAGCATGATTAAACATTAGAGGATATGGTTCAAGTAGGCATTTTAACCCCCCCCCCCTCCGAAAAAGATCAAAAAGACAGGAAAAAAGGAGCTGCACAGTAGTGCCACACATGTGGTCGAGGGTTTAAAAAATTAGCAATGCTCAACTGGAACGGAAGTATCTTGTGGTGCGAGTTCCTCTAATCATATGTAACATCTACCTTTGGAACGTAGCAGAGGGACTTTACAATAAGCTTAACCCCTACTTTGATATTGCACTCAGCAGGTCTCCCCCTCCATGTTGGGCACTTTGAACACTAGTTTGTTATTCTGACTTCACTTGCTTTAATAATCCGCACTTCCCTGGCAATACTTTTTTTTTCTTTTAAATCATAACTCAAAGGCCTTTGATGTTTTGTGAAAACATGCAGATGCTGCTTTAACGTGCTGCTGTTTGTGGGGTTAACTCGTGATTTAATATCGAGGTTCAGTTTTCTGACTTTTGTTCACTGGCTAAAATATAACCAGAGTGACATAAGCGTGAAAACGGAGTTTTTTGTCCGGTCATGGAAGGCAATTTGTTGATGTTGAGAGAGTGCCGGAATTAGGAGCGTTCCCTCCCACCAGCTCATTTGATATCGCACAACAGAGGCTGCTCGAGAATTTGGCAGCCGTCATTGTGGAAGGGCTGAACTTTCAGGAGGTCTGAGTAAACGTGGGAAAGACAGAGAGAGCTGTAAAATGGACGTGAATGAACTGAAGTCTGTCCATAATTCTGCATCAATGGCCTCCTCTGTCCCCGCGCTGGGCTCTGAGAAAGAGACCGGACTCCATCGCTCAATATTCATCTACATTTTTTTCCCTGGATGGGCACAATATGGCGGGCTTAATTAACTTCTCTCAAAGGTGAAGCAGTGCGCACCATCTGCTGTGAGACAATCACATTTGTATGCTTCTCTGAATAATCCCGTTACTCCATTAAAGCAAAGCAGAATGCAGAGAAAGAGAAGTCTGCACAGAAAAGACTAAACTTCTCAATTAGATATCACTTTGGAAAGCTTAACAGCATTTGCTTGTGTGAGGATCAATTCCTCAAAACCAACTATCAAAAAAATAAAGTAAAAAAACTCCAAGAGTTAGGGATGAAATGTCCAGCTCAGATCGGTTCCTCCGGTCATTTCAGAAATGTTGCGGAGAGACAATTTCATTCTTTAATATATCTGAAGGACCACACATCGTAATCAAGGGCCTGCTGAACTTGCCCTAAAGCCGGGTCATTATTTGATCTTTGTGCATCTTAATCTGATTATCTCATTGTGGAGGTAAACTTCAGACTCAATCTTGTTAGCAGCTGGCCGAGATGGATTACGATGGCCAGTGAGGTGGAAAATGAACTGAGCAGTTCAGCTTTGGCCTTGCTTTCTTTCAAGATACTCACCAGCACTACTTCAGCTCCTTCTGCTTTTCTTTCTGCTGGCCCTTCAAACGAGATATTATCCTCAGGAAAAGCATTGGCGACCCCCCCGCCCGCCTTCTCTACACCCCTTTTCTTTGTCTGCGATGCTTTAACTAAGTGAGCACAATAGAAAAAAAAATGCTGACCTCTCTTAAAGATTTTCAGCGTGTTATGAGGAAAAGTGGCCCAAACCCAAAGTTTGAGCCTGGAAAACTATGAAAGTCTTCAATATGAAGACTTTCTGTTTTAGCTGTTGTTGGACCAAAACGCGCAGTAACCCGATAGGTCGACAGAGGTATGCATCGCCTTGATTCTCATCTTAAATGAAGAGGGTTGGTTTTTTGCCTTTTCTCTTTTTCCCCTCCTTAAATTATGCAAATGCCTCAGATGTGTGGTCCCGCTTAAGACACTCAGTTTTGCTTGTGGTCTTATTGCGGCATTGAGTGCCTTTACAGTGAATGCACACCACAGTCCACAGCACAAAAAGTCCCCCTAAAGGCTGAAAGGAGTTCAAAGCATTCAAAAGACAAAAAGGACTAAGCTGGGATTTTTTTATGTACACTGAAAAGAAGAATAAAATATAAGTTCCCTATTGGTGCCTGTTATGGCTGTGGCAGCTATATTAAAGCATTATGTTAGGACATAAAGGCTGCCTGAAATTTTTCTTGAGCACCATATGCAAAGAAGAAATGAGAATAACTTAGAGAAGCGGTGATTTTGTAACACGAACCACTGAATGCTCTTTTTGACACACCATTGAGGGAACAAGGAATTCAAAAGAGGTTATATTCGATCAGGTTTTCTGCCTCAATAGGTTATAATCACTCCTAAAGTATTGAGCACTACACAGAGAAGAGAGCTTCTAAGGAGGCTAATCAGCAGGTTTTCTCCCTATTATCGTTTCCCATCTGAGGGTAACAGCGCACAGAAGTACCCCCTTCTATTGATTATCTGGACTGGAATTTAAATATTAATACACTGCCCGGCCCTGCTTGGCACTCTCTCTAGAGCTGGGCTGCATGGCAAAGCACTCATTCCCCAGATTAAAAACCCCTTCTCTCTCTCTCTCTTTTAAAGCACAATCCTGCTCTCTTTTCAGCTACAAGAAAAAAACTTCAAGGGGGAAGTTGAGAGGAGAAAGGGGCTAGAGCTCTGTGTCTCTGCAGTGAATTCAAAGACGACACTTTTCCTTTAGGCCTGGGTCTGCTGAAGAGGCAGGAATCACATGGCAGCCATTTAACCACTGCTACAGAGAAATGGAGACTGAGGAGCTAGCTTCCCTTCTTGGCTGGTTCATTGAGCTTTTACCACTTTATATCACACAAATTATGTTAAAAATAAGGCAGGTTTGGAGCAAAGGTTGGTGATGCAAATACCCTCCACAAGAGCAGGTCGCATAAATACAGCACGATAGCTTTTCATCGTTTCTGTGCATTACATGAACCCAAAGACCTTTGTCCACTCGACCTTATGAATGTGCACATTTGCCTTCAGGGCTTTGGTCTGCAAAGAGGGGACAAAAGTGCAATGACATCAATACTGGTGTGGAACCCAAACACACAAGTTATGGCCCCACTTGACACGTGAATCTTGAGCCACAACAGAGGAAATAATATGTGACATAGTCTGAATATGAGCAGGAACGCTGGGAGTATGCCGAGATGAAGGCGCTTTATTCTTTGCACTTATGTTTCACAAACAGATGGATGCACTGGCGACAATTTGGGATTTACGTATCTTGCCAAAGGGCACTGTGGCACATGGACCAGAAAAGCTGGAGATCTATTCTCTCCTTTTCAATCTATCTGTTCTTTTCAATTACAAGTCAGATAGATTGGTTAAATCCTTGAGTAATCACCTGAGAGCTATATAATGAAGAGATCAGCCCAGAGCGCAAGGCAAACAGTTTAGCATGGTGTTAAGTCCCTGTCTCATATAGTGAGAGATATCCATTAATATACCTGCTGTGATTTGCATTCAGTGTAGTTGGGCTGCACCGTCAATCAGCTTTCTTCAGTCTGAAATTGGTTCCTGAGATACAAAAAGCTTTGTCTCTCAAGTATTTCGCCTGGAACAGAATCTGCTGCTGAATTTGAAACGGCAGCCTCCCCTCTGCATTACACAATGCTTTTATTATAATGAGAAAAATAAATAAAAAAGCACAAATTCTGCTTTTCTACACAGAACCTGCCAAATGCACACTGTAACAAGATCTGAAGTTTACATTAGCCCAGATTAGCATCAGCCAGGAAACAGAAAGCACTCATAACAACAGTCAAGAATGCCTCTGATATTAAAACAACTATTTTTTACCATCTGCATGTTTAAAATCATTAGTGTGTCTCCGACCATGTTATTTAGTAGTATGAAAAAGGATCCCTGGAACACAAGGTGGGGATCAAATAACCTAGCTAGCAGTACCGCGTGTCGGCTCATGTGTTAGCATGTTTATGGTTAGCTGATTATTACAGGGACATTTTATATACAACAGTAGAGTTTTAAAATGTTTTAAAGACAATAGTGATATTTCTTCAGCTGGAGACAGAGCACATTAAAGAATCAGAGGATTCAGAAATGCACAATTTGCAGCCAACTGCAGCCAAAAGTCCGAACTTGGTGCTGCTTGTACTGCTATTGTGTTCTTCATGTGTATGTGTACTTTACGTGCCCGTTCTCCATCATTCTGCATTTGTTTTGGCCGCATGAATGCATTTCACACTGCGCCGCACATGCAAGTGCTCCCCAGCTGGTGCACTTGCAGTCCGCTGCAGTTTGCGTGATGCAACAGGAAACGTTATTGCAAGGTGTAAGTAACAGAAAGCAATGAGTTTCAGAGGGCACCACAGGCTGCTTCCTCTGTGAAGGGTGCTTTAATACAGAGAAACAACCAATCATGTTCATGCTCATACCTACGGCCAATTTAGAATCACCACTTAACCAAACGCACGTCTTTGGACTGCGTGAGGATGCCGGAGTTGGAGAGCCGACGCAGTCATGGGGAGAACAAAGTCCATAGTAAGGTCTCAGCCTGGATTCAAACCGAGGACCTTACTGTGAGCCAGCAATGCTAATCACTGCATCACCAGTCTTAGTGTGTTCAGAATCCATTTATTCAAGTGTTCAAACAAATATCTGTCAAGGATGTAACGTCTTATTTTACAGTTTTTCTTCCTGATAACCTGGTTGCAGCTGCAGTGTTGGTCCACTGTAAGGTGATTCTGCACTAATGGAGCCGGCTAACTAAATGTTACATCTGGGGCTTCCTCGGTTTGTGCCACGACCCTAAAGCCTGTGAAGGATGGTGAACTTACAGGTGCATGATGGCTACCTCACTGGATGATTGAATAAGTGTGTGTGTCCACATTCCCAGTTTTGCTGCTGCTGCCATCTCCATCTTTCTGGACTGAGTTTGTCTCTGCCAGCAGCTATATTGGATTTCTTCTAAGATTAGGCTATACAGTCCACACACCAGTGCTGAGGATGTTAATACAATACAAAAGCTAAGAGAGTGGGGCTAGCTGTCTCTTTATATCCCTGACTCCAGCATATAGAGTCTAACTGCTCAATATTAAGAGCTAAGTCTGCTTATTACTGAGGAATAATGTGCCCTATAGCTAACTCTGTGGTCCTAAGAATATCCTGTCACAAACACTGTCTGACTCTGTTATAGGTGATTATGTGAACTTTTGGTCTATCACCATCATTCCGACTCATCCCAAACTTCTAACCTCATTCCGAGCATGAGTGGAGCTTTCCTGGTTAAACTGTTTCAGAGAGGTGAGCACCTTGCCATACACACGATCCGCCACACGATAATGTGACAGCAAAGGCCATTAATGCAAGAGCATAGAGGTCATTAGCATCACTCCATGGTGTAGCATAAAGTAATCACCTCCTGAGATCTGTCTCCTGTGACGGCTGTACTGTCTGTTCTCCCCCTGTGGTTATTCCCTACATGTGTAAGGTCAGTTAATGATGGTGGACAGAGATATCTGACCAGGGGAGCCGCTCTGGCAGCTGATTATGCTCTGTGCCTGACACTTCTTAATCAGCCACGAGATGACAAGGCCGACACTGTTAAGGATTTTAAACACTGCCCGCTGCTCATCAAAGATTTTGCAGCGAGAGCAGGCCGGCCGTAAATTGAACAAAGCGTGTAGGTGTGAAACTCTGGCTTTCCTTCAACATTTCTGCCTTAATGAACAAAGAGTCAGCATGCCAGGACATGCAAATATTATTCTCGAGGAATTATCATGTGGAAAAATAGACCTGAAACCTGAATTGTTATTTGTTTTAGTATAACATTGTTCAGTTGGTTGTGAAATAATCAGAGGTAACAAAGTACAAATACTTCGTTACTGTACTTAAGTAGATTTTTCAGGTATCTGCACTTCACTTGAGTATTTACTTGTCTGACTACTTTTTACCTTTACTCCCTACATTTTTACACAAATATCTGTACTTTCTACTTCTTACATTTGCAAACAGACTCGTTACTTTAGGTTTAACGTCTGAGAGAAGACAACAACACATTAAGAGGCAATCGTACGGGTGTATCCTCCATCCCCGGGGCTTATCGCATACAAAGAGATGAGTTAAAACCATTTAATTTATGTATCATTTATAGCGTATAATCTGGGCTAACAGATGTCAGTGCGCTGTGCTCTCAGTACTTCAGCATCTTAGCTAGCGCTACTGAAGAGAAGCAAAAATAAAGGGGGTAACGTAAATGCAAGGTTTCTAAATACAAGCAAACACACAGTGTGTCTGCTAAAAGAAAAAGCCAAAAAAAGAGCTGCTGTGTTTAAAGAAGTTGAATCAGTCCTTCCACTTTTACCAAAGTATTTTTTAACACAAATACTTGTACTTCTACTTAACTACAGAACGTCAATACTTTTGCCACCTCTGAAATTAATACAAAAACGATCCACAGGATTACCAAAGTTAATGTCATTTTTATTCAGTAACCAGAATAATCTTACCCAGCTCAGAATGACACTTTAATGATTCAGGATATTATAGGGGAGCAAAACCACATTAGAGTGCCCCCCCCACCCACACACACATTCAGTTGCAGCACAGGAAGTAATGCACCCCACATGCAGCAAGGTGGAGTGGCACTTTGTGACAATGAGTTTTCAAAGTTCACATCCTGTCGGAGACCCTTTTATCAACCATAACCACAATAACCTTTTCTCAGTCTTAAACAAGTACTTTAGCCTGTGGAGCTTTAGGGAAAAGGAGGCGAGATGCACTCACATTTACGGTCTGTGCTGGTTCGAGAGCAGAGACGGAAAACAAAAAGGAAAAATGCAAAGGTGGGACCCTCAAAAGTCTCGTGCAGTCGCTGGCAAAAGGTTTCCTTCCCGATCATTCAAAAGAATTCAGTTTAACCTCAGACTGCGTGGCTTTCTTTTTAATGCACTGAAATTGACAGTAAAACTAAATGTCATGAGATCCTGAGCAAACCTTTGGTCTGAAACAAAACTTTGAGGTCAGCTTTGAAAAGCTTTTCTGCATTTCCTCCTGTTTGGTTCAGGCTTTATGCAGATATGTAAACAAATCATGAATTATGTGTAACACACAGCTGAGTCCTGACACCAGGACAGTTTATCTGGCAATCTTCTCCTTATTTCAGTTTTTCATGCACGCCACTGCTTCAGTTTTAATTTAGATCATGTTTCCATCCTTATGAAGAACAAGGCCTTCATAAGTTTGAAAATCTTTATTCGCAAATAACAAAAGTTTCGTTTTGGCAGTGGTGCAGTGATCAGGACCATCAAAGCTGTTTATGAATGAATGACGTTCCACAGGAGGCGGCGCAGGAGGGGGTCAGTGAATGGTAATTGTATAACGTGTCGAGCTGATTGCATCAAGATTTTGATGGATTTGTGCTGCTTCAGCTGTAAAGGGAACGATTGGGTGGCACCGTGGCACGAAGCGGGTGATCTAACACCCAACTTCCTTCAAGCACCTTCAAGAAACCCAGAGAGGCGTTACCGTCAGTGATGCTGTGAGGAGACCAAAGAAAAGGAGACAGCAGTGACAGTTTAAGCTGGGATGACAAACAAAGATACAAAAGACAACATCATACCAGAACCATATATCACTACAGCTGATGTTTCTCCTTCACACACATGGCATCGGAGTCATTTTTCTGTGAGATGTGTGAATGATGTTTGCTGCCATCCATCATAAAAGGACATAATGGAGGTTGGGGAAGTCTGAGAGATTTGGGCACTCAGGGGAGCTCATTACTGGACCTATTAATCTGTTATTTGACCCCTGCGAGAGCATTCCCAATCTAAGAAAGACCTAACCTCTGCTGTGTCTCAACACTCCAATTCAGACAACAAAGCAGAGAAACAACATCAATGCCTTAGATTGGCTTGTTCCCAATGTTGGATAAAAGCAAGTTCATACAGTTTTCTTCATCTAACTGAGCCCTTTGAAAATGAACTCCAAGCAAAAACTAAATTATTGATATTCAAGAGAAATCTTAATGTTGATGTTGATGCTGAACCACAGTGCAAATACAAAATGAACTGAGTATGAAAATCGCTGTCCGGCAGACCTTTGTTATGACGGAGGAACTAACCACGGGAGGATTAAGCAGTGAGTGCTTTCCACTCTCCCTTTAAAGAAGAGTCCTGCTGCCATTCTGTGTATGCATCCTTCCTTCAGGGGTGATTGTCTCCTTGTTAGTGGTCTGCTGTTGAGCTCAGCACTTTGCCAAGTCAAAAACAATGTCATGCCTTGGAGGGCTGTGTGTCTCTCTGTCCTTTTGTAGGGCTTCTGCAACACGCAATTAAATTTCCTACATACAGCAGGCAACAGACGCAGGTATTATAACATAATTCATATATTCTATCGTTTTTTTTCAAAGATCTGTCACATGCACTTCAATAATTTAATCACAGCAATGCTTAAACTATTGAGTTATCATCATAGCTCATTGGCAGACCTGATTTCTTGACTGTTTTTACATTTACTCCTGTCACATATTCTCCTTTGTCTGATCTCCTTCTGAATTTTATTCAAATTCAAAACTATAAATCTATTAAGATAGGCCAATTGCCAAAAAAAAAGACAAGATGCCAATACGACTAAAGCAATCCAGAGGTCTAGTTCTGTGATTTGAATTAGCAGAAACCTACAGACCTGTGTTGGACTCCTTCGTACCCTCAAACAGCCTCAGCCGCATCTTTGAGCTTTACCAAATGAATCAGTTATAAAGACCAATCAAAACTTTTTCTTTTCTTGGCACCAGGCGGCAAACATGCTGATTTATGCTGTAAAGTTGGACTTTCTAACGCGGAAAGATATCGACACCAAAGCACTTTTGGAGTCATCCTCTAGTGGCCGGCCGAGGATCTGCATTTTTGGGACTTCATTTTCCAGCCCTGTTTAATATATTCTCCTAGAATTAGGCTGCATTATGTCAAACTCTTCTTAAAGTATCTTAAAGGATCCATTGAAATGGACGCTTAGTTCCAGCAACACCATTTTATTGGTTTCATAGCTGCGCTAATGGTTGCTGATTTCCACTATGATAGCAAGTTAGCAATAAAGCCTTTTGTATGTTTGGTTTTATATGGTCTGCTAAGCTACAGTATAGTTAAGCTGATATATAATGAACAGATCTAATTCCCACCTCATCACATAAAGATGTGTTTGACCTCTTAGCATCACATGCTAAAGCACTGTATATCCTTTAGTGTAATTTTTCCATGTGCAGGGTGAACTGAACAAGTGTGCGTCTAGTTGAACCCAAACTGTGGGTCTTCAAAAATCAGTTTTGATGTGTAAAAATAGCCAAATAGTAAAGAAAACAAAATCCACAAAGTTTCCAAACAGGTCGACAGTCTTATGATTTACTGCATCACCACCACCACCACCACCACTCGTGCCTGTGTGGACTTTCAAACAGGAGCATTTGCCTCTGCAGTACCGCTGTCTGTGTGACAGACCTTTTCCTGCTTCTTATCTGCAGCAAAGAAAGTGAACGTCAATGTTTCTTCAGTGGAAGTAAAGCACCTGACATGAACCGTCAGGAAAAAAGAAGGTGAAACTAAACATCTTCATGTCTTAAAGCACACAAAACGTTTGAACCATGTGGCAAAGCAGGTGTAGCACTTTGTGATTCCCATCATATCGGATCGTCGGCCATACTGGACTCTATGAAAACGTTTGGATTTTTCAGAGAACACAGATCTTCCATCTTCAGACCAAAGCTGGTGTAAACTCTGCAGCCTTCCTGAGGCTGGCTGAAACATTTAAGCTCCGCTTCCAATAAACAAAAACACTTTTTTCTATCAGAGCTTTTGCCCTTTGAACTGCGTGGCCCCTCATCACTTCTTCCTGTATGTCAATATATATACAGTATATATATATATATATATATATACTGTATATATGTGGCTATCTGCTGTGATTGTAGTCCACGCTCATGTTTTGAAGGTCACAAAGGGTTCTGTAGGTATCAGGTTAAGAAATGATGACACCATATGGACACTCCATTTCAAACTGATTCTCACAGAAACTTCTGGCTTTGATTTCCCCCTCAGATGGCTTCAATGAAAAGGACAGTTATACATATTTCAGGGCCCAAGGCTTTACAAAGGGACTTAGGAATAAAGAGGTACGAACCTTTGAACTAAACAAAGGTCCATCACCCACATTTCATATCAGATGTGCTGTGTAGCCCTTGTAAAGACGTGGATGTGGAAGAAAAGAAGAGAGGAACCAGCATGGCTGTGCAGACAGGTTGTCTGAGTGTTGTCTGCGTTTCCGTGACCCCCATCTTCCCCGTTCCTCCATCTAACCCCCACAGCACTTGTTGGCTGGCAGAGGTCTGCGGAAAAGCCTCCACAGCGTTGTCCATCTGTGGGCCTCTTTGAATCGGACCGGAGGCTCATAACAACAGGCAGGATCGGTTGCATTAAGTTGATTAAAGTGGTCGGCGGACACAGGCACTTGTGCTCTCACAATGCTAGATGAAAGAGCCGCGTGGCGGCGGCCCCTCTCCTGGTTGAATCCGCCTTTGCTCTCAGCAGAGGTCAACAAAAGACCAAATAATACCAGAGTGAAAGCAATCGAAAGCTTCTTTGCCAAATGATCTCTAATTGGCCCTTTCTTCCTCATGGATCAGTCGTATGATTTTGGCGGTGACTGTCGACTTACCCACAATTCTACCTTTAAAAGCTTCTCTTGAAAGTGGACTGCTTGAAAGAAGTGACCATTACCTAAACTACAACTGTAAGAGCAAAAAAAAAAAAGAAAAGATTTCCACTGCTGAGTTACATCCATCAAAAGCAACAGATAATTGAATGCATTTATCAAATAATAAAAGGAATAAATAAAAGGAAGCAGATCAATTACAGTTTTTGATCAAGATGTGAAAGTGCTTCGGTTTCATTTATGAGAGCTGCGCGGTAATTTATTCCAATAATCATGATGCCAGATGCCATCCCCTCTTTAACCATCAAAACAAACTACAAGCTTTGTCCCTCCCATGCAGCTGAGGAGGTGTCATGTGAGGCAAGCTTTTCTTTTTATTACAGATACCATTTGAGGAACATGCCATCTTCCACTTTTAGAAAGAAGTCGAGACAGAAGCTGACAGTATTGTTCTAGTATCAGCGCAGGAAAAAACAACAGCAAAAACAAACACAAGCTTTGGCACTAAGGAGCTGTTCCAGGGATGAGAACAATAAAAAAATGAGAGGTGATCAATGCTGTTCTGGATTTTGATAACACAATGCTCATGACTGAGACAAATGATGGAAATTCTTAAGGAGAGAGGGCCTGCAATATGCCAAATATGCTCCAAATTAGCCTTCAAGAGCAGCTCTCAGCGTGTATATGGAAGCTGCGCGCGTAAATAAAGGGCCAGCATAAATTACCTTTGGATGTCAATCGTGATAGCACACCCTGTTTTCTTTTTGTTATCGTGTCGCCTATTCGTCTCGCTGGCGGATGACATGAAATGAAAGTATTCTCTCTCTAGCACCAGCACCAGTACTCAGAGCGCTTTCTGACACTTGAAAACGCTACGGGTTGGTGAAACCACAGCTGGGCCCCTGCTGATTGGCTCGCACGCAGCCTGCCACTAAACTTTGGCTGCTTGAGGAGTTGTCTGTGCCGGGACAGGTGGTGCTTATGCAGATGAATGAACACATTACTGTGTGCTCTTCCTTTTGGTTTAAACATTAGCGTTTCAAATGTGACAAATCAGATGTTCATCTTCTTCTATATGCAGCTATTGTGTATGCTGCTAGAAGACCTTTGTATACGAATCCTCTAGGTGTTGATGTGCACATCCATAAAGCATGGACAATGCATAGAGACTCTGATATATTCAGGGAATTCTCTTTGAATTTTTGCATGCAGGCATATGGTAGTAACACTTTTTTTCCAGCTAGTGTTTCACATATACCTGATCTCACAGCCACGGTTCAGCATGTTGCAACCTGGCTCTGCAGTCTGCAGGTACCTTTCATTTCTCACAGCGTCTGAATGAAGAGCTGCTGCCTCTTAAAACGAATATTGTGAACATCATGCAATTATCTCCCTATTATCGCACATATGTTCTGCTATAATTGGGCCTCTCCCTGTCAGAGGAGCGGATCACTAACAGTGAAAGACGAACTCTAATCATATTACAGCATCCGAGGTGTTGGCTTCGTATTCCCTGGATGGTCTCTGCATGCAAAGAAATCTAAAGGTCACAAAATGAAACGCGTGTCTGTGTAGGTTTATGAAAATATGTATGGGAGCTGCTGATGACTACTTTTATTATCCATTAATTTCCCCGATCATATAAAGATTAGCAAAAGTCATCTGTCCTGTTCTGCCGGCTGAAAATGCCAATAAAGTTACAAAATTATATGTGCACCACTGATTTCTTCTTTCGTGTGTATATATATATATATATGTCACTGTCACTATGTCACTTTCATATATATATAAAAAAAAAAAATCCCCGCTCGCCCCTCCGGGCGGTCTTTGTCCTCCAAGCTCGGGTCCTCTACCAGAGGCCTGGGAGCTTGAGGGTCCTGCGCAGTATCTTAGCTGTTCCCAGGACTGCGCTCTTCTGGACAGAGATCTCAGATGTCGTTCCAGGAATCTGCTGGAGCCACTCTCCCAGTTTGGGGGTCACTGCCCCGAGTGTTCCGATTACCACGGGGACCACCGTTACCTTCATCTTCCACATCTTTTCCAGCTCCTCTCTGAGCCCCTGGTATTTGTCCAGCTTCTCGTGTTCCTTCTTCCTGATGTTGCCGTCACTTGGTATTGCAACATCTATCACTACGGCTTTCTTCCGCTGCTTGTCCACCACTACAATGTCCGGTTGGTTAG
>VUQJ01026332.1:0-15039 GCA_015108635.1 Andinoacara biseriatus
GACGTGAACATAAATAGTTTTTATTGCTGGACAACAGAACAGGAACAACAGGCAGCAGTCGGGTACAGAGCACACAGCGGGAGAAAACACTGAAGACGACGCGACAAGGGCTAAACACAGACTGGGCACTTAAATACACACAGAGGCATTAGGGAACAAGCAACAGGTGGGGGCAAGGCTGAACAGAATTAACCAGACGAGACAAGGGGAAGCAAAACTGAACATGACAGACAGGGACCAAAAGACTATCAAAATAAAACAGGAAAACCGACGGGAAACAAAGACGCGGACTTGACACATGGAAACACAAGGAACTAGACAGAAAGGACATTATAAATAAACAGAAACCAAAATGAACACAAAACACTGGGCCAACGGCCCAGGACCATGACATCTGGAGGAAGCACAATAGTGAACAAGACAGAAACACTCTGGTTTTGATAGGAAACCTGGTAGAAGTACTCTTCTCACACCTGTGTAGGTACCTAAGACAACCCGATTAAGGATATCTGTTCTCAGTGACATCATGCAGAGCCAAGAGTAGAAAGAACTGTCTGAAATCAAGCATTTAGAGCAGTCAGAGGTCTGAGCTTTTGGCTCACATTGATTATTTGTACCCTATTTAATATGAGGGATAGCATGGTGGTGTGGTTGTTAGAACCAGAAGATCCTGAGTTTGAATCCACTTTCTGGCTAGGCTTGGCGTGTACATTCTCTCCAGGTGTCTACCTGGATTCTCTCCTGGTACTCCAGCTCCCTCCAATAGTCCACAGCGGCAAGGTTAATTGGTGGTTAACTGGTTACCTGTCCAGGTTGTACACTGCCTCGCACTCTATAACAGCTAAGATAAGATTTGGCGCTGAACTGTGACCTTGAATTTTCTAAGTGGAAGAAAAGGGTTGGATAATATGAGTATTTATTTTATAACAGTATATATATGACAAATCAAATTTATAATAGATCCCTTTGGTGGGAAATTCTTCTTTGTAAAAACTGATCATTAGAGTAGACGTGACTCCATGTTGATTACATATAAAATGCTCCCTAAATTCCTGTAATACAACAGGAATCACTTCTTATTAGCTCTGGAAATAATTATCTTATCACTCTGGTCCAATTACAGGTTCAATTGCTGGGTTTGTTCACCGCCTGGGGTCAACACAATCTCCAGCGAGCACCCTGGGAATTCAGAGCAGGGTATAGCAGCGAGCAGGATATTGGGTCACGTGTCAGTGATTAACAACAGTGTAATTAAAAATATGACTGTGCAGCAGTCTGCACACACACCATGCACTGTGAAGGAAAACCATGTCGAGATACAGGTGCAAACAAGAATGCAGAGCACTTGGACAACTTCTTGCATGCTTCACCAAATAAAACTTAAGTTGAGATGTTCGATTACATTTAGCTTTATACAAGGCTACAAGCTAGAACCATGTCTACTTGCAGTTCCTTTACTCATTGCGTAAATGTGGTTACCAAGAGACGTGTTGCTATGGGTGTGTGGGTGTAGAGCGGCAAAAGGGACCGATGCTGAAAAGACATTCAGCCCTGAGAAAAATAACAGAAAAGAAAAAGTGAAAGGTATGTGAACTGCAGGAAACAGAAGGCTGGAGAGAGTTTCTGTGAATCACAAAACACAAACTGACTGTGAAAGAGATCCTTGGGCAGCTGCTGAGGTGCTAAAAAAAAAACAACTCAGTATGAACTCACCAGAGTACTTGACTAGTTACTTTTCAAAAACATATGGTCTGTGAATAAACTATGATCTATAGATTGATTTTTAAAAAAATAGATGTTATACTCCTGCTGTATGTAAAGTTGTAAGAATTAGCCTCGACTTTACCAACAACAACAAAACTAATGCATCAAAAACACCAGCGTTTACAAAAATAACGGCTTTCCTTTCCTGTTGGTAAGATAGTATCTTGGTGAGTTTCCGTACCAAAAAAGGTTGACAATGCAAGATTATCCTCAAGTTCTCAAATGCTGACAATCCCATGCACCACCTACTGCACCTACTGTGCTAATACTTGAACCAATTTGACCTTTACATATTGTAATTGAGACCTGAGTACTTTGACCAGTGCTGGGTATTAATAAAGCGTTATGGTGCAATGTCACATTGTACAGAACCCAGGAAGAAGCTGCTGTACGGCTGTAGCTAATGGAGATTCTAATAAAGTGAAGTACAACTACTCTTGGTTTTTGCAGCTGTATAAGCAAACAAACAAAAAAAAGAAGTCCACATTCAAAACTAGGGTATCAAAAGTAAAAGTTACTTTAATTAGATTCAACAAAGTGCAGGAAACATTCCTCAGATATTTTGATCCATGATCACACGATAGCATCACACAGTTGCTGCAGATTTGTCGGCTGCTCATCCATGATGTGATTCACCAATTCCACCACATCCCAAAGGTTCTCTGTTGGACTGAGACCAGGTAACAGTGAAGGACATTTGAGTACAGTGACCTCATTATAATGTTCAAGAAACCAGTGTGAGATCATTTGAGATTTGGGGATCAACGTGATCAGCAACAATACTCTTCTGCGTCTGTAGCCCATCTGCTTCAAGGTTGGATGTGTTGTGCATTCAGAGATGTGCTTCTGCATACCCTGATTGTTACAAGTGCTTATTTCAGTTACTGTTGCCTTTGTATCAGCTCAAAGCAGTCTGGCCATTCTCCCCTGAACTCTGCAATCAACAAGGCATTTTCACCCAGATAAATGCTGCGCATTGAAAAAGTGCTGCAGTTTCAGCTGGAGCCTATCCCAGCTAACATAGGGCGAGAGGCAGGGTACGCCATCTACAGGTCGCCAGCCTGTCGCAGGGCTAACACAGAGAGACAGGCAACCATCCACGCTTACATTCATGCTCTCATTGACACCTACGGGCAATTTAAAGTAGCCAATTAACCTAACCCCAGTAAATCCATGTCTTCGGACTGTGGGAGGAAACCAGAGTACCCAGTGAAAACCCACGCACATAAATAAATAAATAAATAAAATAAAATTTCACTCACAAACTCTTTAGATGGGCTGTACCACACTTGGCCAAACTATTTGTCAGATAATTCAATTAAAGGCACAGATCCTCTTGAGTGACTGGACTTAGCAGACAGCATCAGCTACAGCTGCTTGCGCCCTCTCCCATCTGTCTGTGAAAGTGGCTGTGCCCCTGACTTTAAGTTTTAACCAAACTGGTTTTAACATTGGAGTCAAGGGGGATTGCCTTGCTTATAGAGCAAACTCAAGTGGCCACTAGAGGAACTTCCACTTTTGGCTCTTTTCAGTCCCAAAGGTTGCTGCTTGGCAGAACATGATTGTTGAAGTTTAGCCTTGCAGCGTGCGAAATTTTAATCCGTAAAAGCCAGCAGTAGTGTAAATACATGGATATTTCCAGCTGAATTAGTGTGGTATAAAATATGTAAATAATTCATTAAAGCACAAGTGTGCTACAGTAAATATATTTATGTACGTCCCAACACTGCCCACGGGATCCATTACATCTGCTCACAAACACTAAACCAGTCCTAAAATGGATAAAATCCCTCTGGCTAGTAAAAGCACAACAAACCACTAATATCCACAACAATCAGGCCATTAAGAGACCACAATATTGCAATTATTTTTTTCTAAGCCTGATTTTTAATAGGAGTTTCTGATTTAGTGTTACAATAATACAAATATAATAATAACATCCTGTAAAAGGCTTGGCTGTAACCTGCTAACTGTTTTCCAGCTTGTTGACCCCCACAGAGGTCTTGTTTGTCAGTTAATGTATTTTTGGAGCGCTATAGATAGCTGATAGTAATTGACCCCATCCATTCACGAATCAGTCCAGAGTGAATGGATCTGTACTGGATAACACCGGGAAGGAGAAAAAAAAATGAAGTTATGTGAGGATGGTTATTTGATTGGTATCAAAACATGGGGACAATAGAGATATATTTCGAGCTGATCTGCACAAGGACAGTGATTGAAAGGAGGAAGAATGAACTGCGACTAAGAAAAGAATGGAGTACATTCAATCTGCTCCTTCCTCACTCCCTTCAACCCACTCTCTGCTTCTGTTATGTAACACCGCGATCTATAGGCTAATCTCCAACATATGTCCAGGTGAGATACATTAAAATGAACTCCTCAACTGACACCAAATGTGAAAAGCGTCCATGTATCATGTCCGCTTCCTTTGCCTTTTTGCCAGGTTTTATCTGCACCTGACCTTTCGTCTGAAAAAGAGGCTGAGAGGTAATCGAGAGGAGCAGGACACAGAGGAGCGATGGGAAGGCAGAGAGGGAGTCTCAGTGAAAGATCTGCTGCTCTGAGGTCTCTCGTGATGTAACACATCTACATCACGTCACCATGGCAACCCTGCATCAGCACCAACTGGCTGTGGGGAGGAAGAGCCAGTGTCTGTGCTGGCATGTTACAGTACAGTACCCTGGGAGAAAAAAGTCTCTGTATCTGTCCACAACAAATAAAGAGCCATGGGTATAAATTACTTTATAATGCAAATACCATTCCATTCATTACATAAATTCAAATAATAAATATTGCATGGTAACCAAATGAAAACTTGCTAGTGACTGTTTTAAAACAGATTAAAACTGTCCAGTTTTTTTCTTGAATTCAAAGGTTTTCACCTTGAAAACTGCATGTAGCATGTAAAATATTCCGATGCTGTCACTGAGTAATGGACCACATTCAACCTCATTCAGTATAACTAAACCTCTTGTGGCAGACTCCATCCTCAATAGAAACATCAGCGCTATTCACCAAATTATTGTCCCCATGTTCTCTGGTAAGTCTAAGTATAATCCAGGGACCTTGAGGAGACAAAACTCGAGTACAAACAAAGAGCCACTAGTGAAAAACTTCTGCCCCCTTCTCAGTGCCCTGGCTGCTAAAAATAAACCAGATATTGAAAAGGGAAGAGAAAAGGCACAAGGCTACTGGCTCACAAAGCCTAACTGAGAGAAGGAGGCAGGCAGGGATGGAGGTGAGGAGCAGGAGTGTGTGTGGAGGGGGAGAGGTGTATGTGGGTGTTTGGATACTTCATTTTCACAGGTTGAATCTGTCTCTCGGCTTCATATCCGACAGAGTGACATGCAGTCCGAAGGTGTCGAAGTGCAATGGGTGGCAGACAAGTTCAAAAACTGCATATACATATTATGACTACCAGAATTATTCCACTCTAAATTGGACTCAGTTTGTCTGCTTCCACAGTGATGCTGCTGATTTACTTTGAGGCCCATAATAAAACAATTTGTCCCAGCATGCAGTGGGAAGGAGGTGGTATTCACCCAGGACAGTAATTCTTAGCACGAAGGTCACCAAATAAGCAGGAAAAAGTGGAAATGTAAACATGAGATGCAAAGGTGTGCTTGCTTCTTACATAAACTCACTCTTTGGTAATACAGATAAGAACTGGTAAACATTTGCAGCTGAAGGTTGATGAAGGCCGGGTACCACTGACAAACAGTTTCTAACTTAAATATCTTCAGATATGAAGAGGAGCAGCCAAACAACCACCCAGTAGGTTGTCTACTAATGAGAAGGTTGGTGATTTGATCCCCACCGTCTCAAAAAGGCATTATAATAGACCCCAAATTACCGCTGATATGTGGCTCCCTCAGGCTCAGGTGTGGGAGTTTGATAGCTTTGTGCAGTATCTTAGCTGCTCCTAGGACTGCACTCTTCTGGACAGAGACTGCAGATGTTGAACCTAGAATCTGTTGAAGCCATTCTTCCACTGGGGTTACAGCGCCCAATAATCCCAGTACTACTGGTACCATTTTGGACTTTCCACATCTGCTCCAGCTGTTCCTCCAGTCCTTGGTACTTCATTTTCTCATGCTCCTTCTTTCTGATGTCAGCTGGGATCATCACATCTATCAAAACTGCCTTTTTTCGGTTAGCCACTTGTCTGTCTGGACATCCCACAGGATGTTTACTCTGTTGTTCTCAATCACTTTTAGAGGTGTTTTCCATCAGGGCTTGTAGAATTCTAATCCATATTAAGGCACAGGTATTACTGCACATTATCCCAGCCTTCCAATTTGCATCTTACATCCTGCTAGTATGTGCTGGGCTTTCTGAGGAGCACCTCTGCACAGCCTGTCTTGGATCCTGTCTGCTGCAGACTCCTACATCTATGGTTTGAGTGGTTAAGGGTTGTTTTGTGCTGCCAAGATCAGAGCCTCTGCTCTGTCCTTTATGCCAGTCTTTTCTGGTCACCAGTAGGATTCTTGATGTTAGCCACTTCTCCTATCTACCTATGGAACTTCCTATGAAGGAGCCTGGTTGTCCACAATAATTCCTCGTCTTCTTGCTCATCATTGTCTGTCTTCACCTGGCCGAAGCACTCATTTTGGCAGGTTCCTGATGTATGTTCCTTGTTTTATCCCGGTGGCTCGGACACCCACTAATCCTGAACCTCAACAAAGGTGCTGGAATTTGTATGGAATATATATTTACCAAGCAGTTAGTTATATATGATCCAACCATCCTTTGTTGTGATCTTGGATGATTCATAATCAAAAAGTCTAAAATAATCAATCGTCAAATTAAATGAAGCGTATTTCCATTCACCATCTAAGCAGACGATTGTGTGATGTTTATACAATTCCTGCTAATCGGCTTCTACATTTTAAAGGTAATTTTCAGAACTCATAATCCTTAAAAGTGCCCTAAGCCAGTTACTTCAATAAGAAGAGCACAGAAACAACATTACAGGAGGAATCAGGCTGAAACTAATTTGTCTGTTTCCTCTAAAAACCACCAAAGAAACAAATTGCTACAACAGATTTGTGATAAAATCAAGAGAGCAGACGAAGCTGCGTAAATGTACGCTCTAGACTTCTGAATCTTTGACTTGTGTGTTGTACGTGACTCCATTCACATGAGAGCAGATGATAATTTCATTCCACTTTTTAGACTTCAGGGGATGATTACAGCTTAAGTTCCCAGCGTTCCCAGTTATCACTCTGTGCCCCTAAATTTCCCGAAATGTTTTTTTTTTTTTTTAATCAACTCTTACTCTTTACTCCTCGTCCTCTCTCGCTCCTGCTCCGATGCAGGAGTGGGAGGTGTTGCTAGGCGACAGATTAGCTCCTTCTTTTCAAGAAGCAGAGTGCAGACCTTGACTCTCTGGGTGTAAAAATAAACAGAAAAAGAAAAGACAGACTTAGAGGGAAAGGGACAAGTATCATTCACCTCTGGCATGAGAGCCACACTCTTTGTTTACCCTGAAAATATTTTCCACACAACACCCTCCCAATCTCCTCATCTGCAGCCTGAAGTGGTCCAAAAATAACCCACTTATTTATAGCTGCATTTACATCTGAGATAAAACAATCTATCTCTCACTATCTGGGATAAACTTTCACACTAGGTTATGATGGAGCTGTTGTGCTGATGATTTGTCCGCTCTGTTCCCTGTGATGTGATGACTAAGGTTGTGGAGGAACACGCTGCTCGGCCCTCATCCGCAGCTTTACAGCGTCGAAGCTGTGAAAGTCACACCTGTTGTTGAAAAAGTGTGTGTACCAAGAGAGCCAGAGTACTCCAGCCCTTTGAACATCTGCTCAGTGTGTGTGTGTCTGCATGTGGACAGTGCCAGAGAGTATGTGTTGCTCAATGAGTGTGTGCGTGACTGGATGAGCACATTTCAGAGGGTATGAGTGGGTGAGTGACAGCGTGAATATGAGTGACAATAAGTGAGTGAAAAGGCTTTTTTTAAGCAAATGCTGAGGCACAATTTGTTAAACACTGCTTGGGCACTCAAAAGAATCCACACCCCCATGTTGCACTGAGCAGCACTGAACTTAATTTATCACAAAAAACTATTAAAGTCACGTTAGTAATATGCTCATCACTTCCACCAAAATAAAATACTTTTCTAACCACTTCTGCTGACATTTTTTGCAAGTGTTGCACATCCAAAAGTTACAGGGCAACACTGTCACTTGTTTGGAGGCATGTTGCACATTGTATGTTGCTCTAATAATAGTAGTAATGTTTTTAAATAGCGCTAATCAAAATCCGAGCTACAAGGAATAAAATACAATTATACAAGCAGGAAAAATATTAAAATGTTAAAAAAATAACAGACATCGAAATAATTAAATTATAAAAAGACAGAGCCATTCAACACTCAAGTGCGACATCAGCAAAGGAATAAAATTTAAAAAAGGCTTAAAAGTTGTTTTAAAAAGTCACATTTTTCTTTTTTTAAAGAAAGACCTTCAATATAAATAAAAATAATTAAAAAGAAGATTCTGATAACAAGCTGGAAATCTGAGATTTACACTCATTGGCCAGTTCATTAGGTACATTTTGCTAATACTGGGTTGGACAACCCCATTTGCCTTCAGAGGTGACTTTATTCTTCATGGCAATGATTCAAGAAGCTGCTGGAAACATTCCTCAGAGATTTTGGTCCAAATTGACATGATAGCATTAAACAGTTGCTGTAGATTTGTCAGCTGATTATCCATGTTGTGAATCTCCCATTCAACCACATCCCACAGGTGCCCTACTGGACTGAGATCTGGTTACTGTGGAGGCCATGTGAGTGCAGTGAGCTCATTGTCATGTTAAGGAAACTAGTTTGACATCATTTGAACTTTGGGTGCTATCCTGCTGGAAGGAGACATGAGAAGATGGATACACTGTGTCCATAAAGTCATGGACATGGGCAGCAACAATATTCAGGAAGGCTGTGGTGTTTTAACAATGCTCACTTGGTACTAAGGGGCCCAAAGAGTGCCAAGAGAATATCCTCCCCACCATTACTACAAGGCCAGGTGGATCCATGCTTTCATGGTGTGTTTATATCAAATTCTGACCATCTGAATGGCAACAGAAATTGATACTTCTCAGACCAGCTGACATTTTTTTTGATCTTCTATTTTCCAATGTTTGTGAGCCTGTGAAAGGTCTCAAATCAGCTTCCTCCCCATTCTGATGCTCAGGTTGAACTTTGCCTTCATCATGTCTACATAACTAAATGCTATATACATACATATACATAAATATAGAGTTATGGGTTATAGGCGTCTAACCAATGCAGATGTGCTTGCATGCAATTCTGCCATCCTCCGAGAAACCAAGGGGTTGGCTGAAAACTGCTGCCTGCATTGCCTGAAAACAACCAAAACGGTAAAGTTGAAGCTGGAAATCTAATTAATGTAAAATCAAAATAGCATTCTTTTACTAACAGTTTGTACAGATCACAGATTGTTTTCACGTAGATACGTTGTAGCTATACAAACACCAAATAAAGTGATACAGAGGACAGTACAACTTTGTTCCTTTTCTGTTTCTTCACAGCCGCCTGCAAATGGCCAGAAATCATGTGATCAGCTTAACAAGTGATAAATATGTAGAGATATATTTTATGTTTTTCACATTTATTATGGCCCATTAGCTCACCATGCTAAAGCAACACGTTAATTACTCTTTGTCTGTAACCATTTGCCTCATGACACACATGGACAGAGATGAGACAAAATGATAATTTTCTTGATAAATTACCTCTTTTTTTTCACCATGATTAAAGGACCGAATAAAATGGTGACTTAGTGCACAAATTAATGAGTATGCAAGTGAACATGTGAGGGAGTGGTTGAAAAAATGGATCAGAGAGACGGGACATGAGTGAATGAATGAGTAAGCATCTGAGTTAATGCGGGCTGGATGAGTGGTTGCACTAAAGAGGGTTTTAAGACTAAATGAGCCTCCACATGAATATTGAGACAAACAGAAGTTTCTAGCACAAAGACACAACACTAATTGGATTCGTTTGAGTCCATTTGCTGTCAGGGAGATGAGGCATTCATCCCTTCGACCCCTCGCTCTTCATCCATCCACCTCTCCACAGCCATGCTCCTCTCTTGCCACCCACCAGTGATACCAACACAGCCTCGTCTCATAATGCCAGAGATTCTCATGACAACCGCAACAATAGCAGTGCTTGAGACAAAACAGTGTGTGGGACAGTGGGACAGCTTAAGTACCTATGAGTCTCCCAGGTGGAGAAAAACAAACAACTTTGAGTGTTTTTGTTCTGGGAGCTCCTGCATAAATATGTGTGCTATTTTTGCCCTGCACAGAAACTCTGCCAGGTATGTTTTTTAAAAAAAAGGCAATCTCTGAAAACACTTCGTCTTGAAGAAAGTGATGTGTGCTTGGTCACAGATCGCAAGTAAACAAGCTTCACGTGAGCAACAGCAGAGTGACGGGTGTGCGCTGATCAAACAGAAGGGAATCGGTGACTAACAGCTAATTCTGTTAGCCAATAACATACAGTTAGGTCCATATGCTGTTGGAGAATACACTTTTTGTACAACACCACAGTGCTTTTTAAATCAGATAATATGCGATTTTAGGATTAATTCAAGGGGTTTAACAAAAGTTTGCATTACCTGTTTAAAAATTACATTTTTATAAGCACATCACCATCTGACTGAGAAGCAGGTTCGTGCCCAGATGAGGCCCGTTTCTTTATTATTCCGTGACACATTAAGCAGATGAACTGATCTGGATCATCTGTCAAACATGGTGGAGGCAATATTACGGTATGGGAAGATATGGCTGCCAGTGCCACCGGGTCACTTGAGTCTATTGATGATGTGACTACTGATAGAAGCAGCAGGATGTACTCTGACATGTACAGGACTATACTCTCAGATTCAGACAAATGCTGCAAAACTGATTGGATAGCACTTCACATTACAAATAAACTGCAAACACAACAGTATCTCAGGCAAAGAAATGGGATATTCTTCACTGGCCAAGTTGGTTTCCCAGTGTCAACCCAACAGAGCATGTTTTTCAGTTACTGAAGACAAAACTGAAGGCAGGAACACCCACAAACAAGCAGCTGCCGAGGATGGCTGCAGTAAAGGCATCTGAAGAGAGAAACCACAGTATCTGGTGTCCATGGGTTCTAGACTTCAGGCAGTCATTGACTACAAAGGGTTTTCATCCAAGTATTCAAAGCATTACTTATATTTATAATTATGCTGGTTTGTCCAACTAATTTTGATTCTCTGAAAATGAGGGACTGTATATAAAAATGAAATGAAATGAAAATCTGCACTTTAATCACATCTGAAGTGTTTGATTAAAAATAAAAAAAATATAAATTAAAAAATTAAAAAAAGGTCTTTGTCCAAAAATATATGGACCTTAACTGTACTGGAAAATGTTCATATCATCTTTGAGGGTGGGGTTTATTTTGCAGCTCAGTGTGTTAAAACTCTGGAAACTTCTGGCCATTAGACTGAATATATGTCTGAATATCTCTTGAGTTCATGATGTTCTGGTATTTGCACCAAACCAGACCTTTGATGTTTTACAACACTTAAATTCTCTTGTATCTATCTCAAAGGTGGTTTCCAAAAACCCAAAAGTCTTTTTTTTTTAATTCCTCAATCAGGAAATTTTAAATCAATAACCCAGGCCTGACGTTTTTCAGTTGAACGAGATTTTGAGTCTATGACCACATTACCAATTTGGTCAGTCATCTACTAGCGTGCTGACTAAGCCTCTGGAGGCAACTGACCAATAAATCTTCCAGACTTTGGTTGTAGTGGGTGGATATCAGGGCTCAGACTTCTGTTTCCATCTGCTGGTCATTGTTTATGATGGTCAGCATATAGACATTAAAAATATATATATATATTTTTGCAGCATGGTGACAGTTTTGAATTCATTCTGACTCAATGACAGTGACAGAGGAGAAACTCGGAGGATAACCAAAGTGAAACTGTGGGAACCTTATGGAGATGCAAGAGGAACGGTGACAGAATCACTGACCTCATTAGGATTTATCTACTGGGAGTATAATCATATTCAATAAACACTGTTATATGTAAATCTGGACCAAATTTGTGTCCCCACTGATAAATGTTCATGCAACCACAGCTAAAACACAACTTCTCTTGCCAACACCTCAAAACAATCATTCAACATTTTGTCTTGCTTGTTGTTTATTGCACTGCACAAAAACTCTGTTTAAGGCAAGAAGTTGGTGAATATCTATAAGAAGAGGTTGATTTTGAGCACTTTATTTAATCTTTCTGCCTACAGCAAGATCTCCAACAAAGACTCTTTGGCATCTGTGCAGGCTTCCCATCGTCAAGGTGTAATTGAATTTTGAGCCACAGGGTATCAGTAAGTTTCTGAGGTCTCTCAGAAAGTGAGAATTTAAAGACTCATGTGACCAGACTTTTTGTTGAAGATGGTGATTTCCAGCTGTAATCTATAGTTGGTGGTATGGTTCTGTTCTGGAACCTCCCTAGCCTTCCATGTGCATAAGCCTGAGGCAGGAAGTGCAGCAACAATACTCCCCGGTGCAGAAAAGGGCAGACATCATTGACAGCAGGTATGAGATTGATGAAGTCAGACACAATCAAAAGGACAAGATGGAACAGAGGGGGTTGCAAAGCTTATTGCAGAGTGATTTTCAGTTGCTTAAAGAAACTTAAGTAGCATATCCTATATGAGATTTTTTCACTTGGATGTATAGAAATGCATGTGGGCTGGCACTGAGATCAGCGGTTAGCAGCTCATGGACCAGGTCTGTGGGCTGAGCTTGACTTTGTGACCTGCCTGAATTAAATTACTGCTCAGTTTATTTGACGCTTCTTTGCTCTGATGTTTTCTTATACTTCTTACCTCATCTTGTCTTTAATTACCTGTGTGTTTTATTGTTTTTTGTATTTATGAGGCTCTTTGTAACTATTTTTGTTCTGCTTATTAAACAGCTTGGACATGACCCCTATTAAGACTTTTTTTTAATTATTATTATTTAATTTACTCAATGAGGCAAGAGTTGAATCAAATAAAAGCTAATGTAATCAATAAAAATAAAGAATAAATTTTTTGCTGACATCTACTGCACTCACCATCATACTTATCTGTGTGACAAACAGCAAAGTAAAAAAGCAGCTGAACTGAAACAAACTGTCAGACTAAAACCAACCTTTGTGTCAGATTTACTTACAGTGCCATGAAAAAGGATTTGCCTCCTTTCAGACTTATGTTTATTTCCACACTTACATGTTTAATATTAAATTGACTGCTTCTTATATTTAATTCAATTAAATTTTATTTATATAGCACCAAATCACTACAAACAGTCGCCTAAAGGAGCATCATATTGTAAGGTAAAGACGGTACAATAATTACAAAGAAAACCCAACAGTCAAAATGACCCCCTATGAGCAAGCGCTTGTGATGGTGGGAAGGAAAAACTCCTTTTCAACAGGAAGAAATCTCTGGCAGAACCAGGCTCAGGGAGGGGCAGTCATCTGGCCCATGGGTTCTTTGGCATGCAAGCTGGAGTAGCAACCACCAACATGTGAAATGAGCCTTTGTGTTTTCTAGGCTGTGACTACGGCTCAGGACTGAGTGGGTCATCTACTAATCAGAAGGTTGTGGTTTGATGTCTGGCTCCTAAAACCTGCATATTGAAGTATCCTTGGGCAAGATACTTAATCCTGAGTTGCCCCCGATGCACAGTTTGGAGTGTGAGAGTTTGAATGTCAGGTTAAAATGCTTAGGCATTTTTAGTATGAATGTGGCTTTGTGAATTAAGCTTGAAGTAAGAAAATGCCTTGAGTGCTCAAATAGAGTAGAAAAGCACTATATAAGTCAAGACTGATAGACTGATAGATGTCAAGGATTTTGATTATCATCTATTCTTGAGTTTCTTTATGGCATGATGTATTGCTTTATCTTTTCCCAAGGGGCCAGGTAGGATTGGATAGCTTTTTTCCCTATAGAATGAAATTATTATTTACAAACTGCATTTTATGTTTACTTGAGTTATTTTTGTCTAATATTTAAATTTGGTTAATGGTCTTAAACATTTGTGATAACTGTGACAAATATGGAAAAAAACTGAGAAATCAGGAAGGGGCCAATGTTTTTTCATAGAGAAGTATATCAAGGTAAATGGTTATCCACTGGGGCTCCTACTGATAAACATGAGTGGAGATTTTCTACATTCTGCCAAAGGTTTTTGGCAGCTTTTTTACCAGAATGGAAAATACTAAATGTCTTGTCCAGGATTATTTTTTAAGAGCTAAAACAACGCTGAAGTGAGGGAGCAGAATGCTAAGCACTCACGAAATATGATTTAGACTCCAAAGACATTTATAAACCAGAATAAAACAGCTTTAGTAAGTAGTCATAATGAACATGTGGATAAGGAAATCAAAAACATGGTGCACAAAGACTGGTGCTTTAAGCATAAAGGGTATTAGAAATGAAATTATCCATTATCAGATTAATTTGTGGTTGAAGTGACATCCCAGAAACTGATTTTGTAGTCAGTCATCCTTTGTAAAGTAAAAATAGAAACTTTCTGTAGTTAAATATTGTTGTGTGTCATTAATTACTCCAACAATAGCCAATACAAGACAAGGCCACAGACTTGTTTATGGGCTAGTTAATGATGCAGCAGACTTAAATGTGTTATCTGAATAATTAATTTATTAACAAGAAAGACTAATACTGGAGTAGCTATGCTGAAGAATCTGAACATTTTACTTACTAATAGCAGATAACACCAAGACTTTATTCAGTGCAACTTGCAGAATTCAGCACCTCATGGATACCAAAAAATTAGAGGTTTCTGTAGTTTCTGAGCCAAACTGATGATGAGCGATAGAGGATTTCTTCATGTAAGATAACCAAAGAGGAAGTAAAAAAGGCCATGATGCAGCATGCGGTTATTCTGGAGGAAAATGTCAGGAAAGTGAGAGCTTGTTTCCTCAGAGAGTGGTATGGGTCAATACAATAAACAACCTCTTTAAAGTAGCAAGGGGAAAGCTTTCGATTACAGAGACACTCAGTGTTTTCTTACAGTGTAATGTTGTTTACTGATGCTGCGCCAATACAGTGGACATGATGTGAAGGTGGGGAACTAAAGTGTGATGACGTGGGATATAAGAGGGAGTTATTCTGTTATTAAAAGGGTGCATTAGCATTGCCATCCTAGAGAGAAATGCATGCAGATTA
>VUQJ01026332.1:15059-45929 GCA_015108635.1 Andinoacara biseriatus
CATGCCGATTACAAAAGACCATCCACCGTTGATATTTTCTGTGAAGGGAATGGCTGCTGACACTTTTGAGCTGCTAACACTATTATCAGCTCAAGAGATGTTCTCTCTGCATTTCTACATGGACAAAGATATTGAGCTGTACCTCTTAATCTTTGAATTCAGGTGTTTTCACATCCATTGTCATAGGTATGTAATATTGAGCATCTAGCCATGAAGTGTGCCTTTATAAACATTTGTGAAAGAATGTAGAAAGTTGTTCAAAAGTGCTCACTAAATTAAATCTGTTTCATAATTTGTTCCCTTCCAGATATTCTACAATCAACTCTAAGTGGTATTATTGTACAGGAACTCAGCCAGGACATGGAAGACCATGTAAAATTAGAATGATGAGGCGCATAGTGCACAAAAGTCACCAATGCCTTAATGACTCAGAAACTGCAGTGATCCTGACCTCCTCTGGCATTAACATTAGCACAAAAACTGTGCATTGGGAGCTTCATGGTATGGGTTTCCATGACGGAGCAGCCTCTGTAGGTGTATGTGTAGGTGGTTCCACATAGTGAATGCCTCTGCTTTTAGCTCTAAGTCTGCATCATTCTGGATACAAGTTGAAGTTCCACAATCCGCAAAAACATGTGGCACCTCAGGAAATACCGTGTTTAAAACACAAACAGTAAATTACATAACACCAATTCCAAAAACGTAAATCATTGAATTTTGTTATCATTTGAAAATGAAAACAAAATTTCATATGTAAATGAAAACAAAATGCATTGGTTTTGCAATGATTTGTTAAGCTCATAAACCCATATTTTATTCACAGAAAACATATCAAATATTGGAAGTAAGAAAGTGTACCATTTCATGAAAAATATTAACTCATTTTGAATTTGATGGCAGAAATATCCCTCAAAAAATTATATTTGGCAGTATTTCTCACCAATCTCCAAAAAAAAGTGTCTACAAATTTGGGGGATTTTAGAAAAATGTTTCACATTATAAATTGTTTCAGCTAAGACTTTCAATAGCTTGTCATCAACAGTACACATATCATCAAAAGATTCTAGGAATCTAGAGAAATCTTTGTGTGCAAGGGACAAGACGGAAACTCTTCAGGCCTCTCAGGCAGCATTAAAAACAGGCCTGATTTTGTCATGCAAATAACTGCATGTACTTAGGAACACTTCACTCTCATACAAAGAAGTCATATGTGAACATGATCCAGAAACACTGCTGTCCTCTCCAGGCCAAAGCTTATTTAAAATGGACTGAGACTGAGAAGTGGAAAACTGTTGTGCTGTCGGACGAATCAAAATTTGAAATTCTTTTTGGAAAACATGGATGTTGCATCCTCTGGTATAAAGAAGAGAGGGATCATCCAGTTTGGTATCAGTGCTCAGTTCAAAACTGTGCATCTCTGGTGGCATGTGGGTGCATCAGTGCCTTTGGAATTGGCAGATTGCACATTTGGAAAGGCACCATCAATGCTGGAAGGTAAATACAGGTTTTAGAGCAACATATAGAATCCTCTATCAGACAAGCATGGGACAATATTCCTCTCCCAAAGGTCCAGCAGCAGGTCTCCTCAGTTCCCAAACACTTAATAGACTGTTGTAAATGAAGAGGGTATGCTACACAGTCGTAAACACGGCCCTGTCCCAACTTTTTTGAGACGTGTTGCTGCCATCACATTCAAAATGAGTTAATATTTTTCTTAAAATAGTACACTTTCTCAGTTTAAACATTTGTTTTCTGTGTTCTACTGTGAGTAAAATATAGGTATATGAGATTTGTGAATCATTGCATTTCGTTTTTTAAATTACATTTTACAGCATTGCCAGCCCCACCTCTGTTAAAAAATTCTAACAGAATTTATTCCGTCAATCAATCAATCGAATCCACAAACCAAATTATTCACAGACCTCGTCAGTGGAGACAATGAACTTGAATCTTGACGTAGTACAAACTGTAATACTGCCCCTCACAAAAAAAATTAACAAATTCAGCATTGTTGAGTATTATAAACTGAAGCCATTCTTAAGTTCCACTATAGGACAATGTGAACTATTATAGCTGCACATTGTCCCATTGTACCATCTACAGATAGTATACTGGTGCAGCATTAGCCCACAAGATTAAACTCTTTGTAGCTAGTATGCTCCAGGCTCTAAAGCAAGCAAATAAACACATAATTACGCTGAATAAATAAGGATTCAGACTGTCTGAACTGTGACAATGTTGTTGTGTTTAGTGAACATGGAAGGAAGGAAAGAAAACAAAATCTTGAAAGGAGACTGCAATAGATGATAGATGGAACCAGAATGCAGAATTTTCTTTATTATTATTATAGTTACTGATAATTTTCTGTTGCTTTTCAGTGTTCACACTGAGTTGAGCAAATCCAGCGCTGGATGATATTTGAGACATTGAACAAAAGTTTATTTGACACACCTGAAACAAAGAGCATGACTCAAATTTAGTCCTTTAGTCTTCTCTGACTGATCTCTACTAACAAACGAGTGTGACGCTGCATCCAGAATAGCCACAAGGAAAACTGATGTCACTCTCCTGACATACTGTGGCCCCAGCTTCAACAACAGACTGTTGTCTGATATATTTCTCTCTGCTCTTGGGGCGCTGTTCACCCATGTGATGTGCAGCAGAGATGACAAAGTCATATCTCTCATTTTTATGGCTCCAGGGTTCTTTGGGGTACGGATACAAAAATGTACCGACAAGGGTCATTTTTAGAGGAAAATAGTCAATTTAAGATACCTTTAGGTGCAAATCTATAATCATTGAATGGTTAGATGTTTAGAATTTGGCACCAAATTACTGACCTGGAACCAGTCATGAAACATAGTTACAGAGTAGGAAGCAGATGTGGCTGAGCCATCCAATAAGAAACGCAGAAGGGAGACCTATAAGCACTTAAGCAGCAAATACAGGGGAAAAAAACCCAGACACATACAGTACAGGGGCGGAAACAAATACAGCTGAAGGTCCCAACAAGAACAACCGTAATTCATCAGTGAGATACCCTCTGCACCCTGGAAAATGTCGCAGTGGTTTCAAGATCTATAGACAATCTGGATAATGGAAGATAAACCAGATCAATTCTATGAAACATTTTACCAGTACACACACACACACACACACAGAGTGTACTTCAAAGAACAATGCAATGATTTACATTCATTTCCCGATTACTAAGGCTGCCCTATAATGAAAGACTTACCCCTTAAATTTAACTATTTGCGTTATGGGAGCTACTCTTTTGTCTCCACACTGCGACGGTGGAAATGGATTTATGTCTCCGCCTTATGAATAATACAAGTAAACACACACACGCACACACACCAATATTAAAGGAGATTTTGTGTCTCCTTCGAAATGTGACTTTATAAATCGAAAGAAAAATGTACCCGAATATTCTCCCGAGCCACTTTTACCAAACGGCTCCTGTTTGTCACACACAAAAGATAGAAACAAATGAATACAAATATATACGTGTGTATGTCTGTGTGTGTATACTGCGAAACAAAATCAGGTGTGCTTGGCTCCACGTCTGAATCCCATATCCTACTACAGACCGATTCCGGGGAGACTAAAAAGTGAAATCTCCCCTCTATAAATAGGGACGATCGGAGCCGGGTGCGGGGGCGCGCCTCGCAGTCCTTGTGTCGGTCAACGGTGAGATCTATTTTTAGAAACAGGCGCACTGCTTACCTCACGTGCAACTGGAGACCAGATTTGCAGGTTGCGCAATATTGGCTGGCGTTTGCGCGTGCGTCGAAATTATTCATGAGTGTCATTCATTAAAAAGACTTCACTATTCATTGAGGAGTTTGACGATCGTCACTGCAACTTTTAAACAGATCAAAGAGGAGAAAGCGGCGAGCCCAGTAGGAGACGCACACGTCATTTATTAAGCAGTTAAATGGTAATAATAAAATATAAAAGTAATCGTGGAGGCATGCATGATGAATGGCTTGTGGTGTTTCGTGCAGCAGCCTCTAATTGCTTTCTGTGGGCAATAGGATTGTCAATTTTATTCTTCAAAATCGCAGATATTAGATGAATTAACAGATTCTGTTAATTAATATCTCAGAACCAAGCACTAAACGTGTCTCACACAGACACATAAAACAACAGGCTCCGTTTCGGTGAATTTTCTATATTAAGAAAAAAAAAACTCGCCTCGTAATATGAAATTGCAGTAAAGCCACGAGACACGCAAAAAAAAATCCATGTTTAACAGACTAAATAAATGGATGCTACCTACAGATTTTGCGCAGTTTAATGCCGCGATGGCTGGAAATGAGGCTCGGAAAGGATTTCTGTGCATTAAACAGGAGACAGAGTGAAGCGGGGTGACTGGGCGTGCTGCGTTCGCCTCTGCGGCGCAGCTGAACAGCACGTCTCATCGATCTCACATTGTTTCAGATGTTGACAGCTAATGTGGTCAAAAATGAATCGCACCTAACGAGTACCTGCCGTGTTTGCCGACAGGTCCTGGGCAAACAGGCAACGGCGGGTATAGCCCATCTCAGGTGCCAGACATACAAACACAGAGACCTCTTTTCGTATTCAACCCAGTCTTCCCATCCCCCTACCCCCCTCTTTGCACCCCCTCCTCTTCCTCCCCCTCCAATACACCGGAGTCCGGTGACTCCGTTTACGTTTTACGCTTGCTCCGCCCTATACTCGGTTTTGTCCAAATCGGGCTTTTTGCGTCGCCGGAGCTCCCGATTTTAGCCCTACGTCACCACCGAGTAGAGGGAAGAGCTGACGTCGAGGAAGAGTCACCGAGAGGAGAGGGCACGGGAGAGGGAGGGGGAGAGTTTCACCAATGCTAACACTGATATGAGACATATCTATCCCCCTTGGCCCCCCCTTTCTTCTCCACCCCCCTCCCTCCGTTTTACGTCGGTGTTGGTGCGTTGGGAGCCCCCCTGCTCCGACGGAGTCCCAAGCTATATAAGTGACCGGCGAGCAGAGTCCCTCAACCAGATTTACGGGTTCCGGACTTCTGTGCAAGAGACGGCTACTACAGCCGCCGACATCCAGCAGCCAGCCAGCATCCGAGCTGGACGCTGCGGCGGAGCTACAGCTGACGGAGTCAGGACAGGAGAAGGTTTTAAACCTTGCTCTGGAAAGAAAATAGCTGAGATGAAAGTCCAATAACACACCTGTGAGCTTTTTCACTTTTACCAACTGTCTCGTAAGACATCTCGGAGACAGGGATCCACCGAGGCACGACCTTAAACAACAACACTCCGCTCACAACTCTCCAACTTATATCAGGAGAAATTTCGATATTTCACCGCAGCAACCAGCCACAATGTACCGCTCAACCAAGGGAGCATCCAAGGCTCGACGGGACCAGATCAACGCCGAGATCCGGAACCTGAAGGACTTGTTGCCCATATCTGATGCAGATAAAGCGCGTCTCTCGTACCTGCACATCATGTCACTTGCCTGCATGTACACCAGAAAATCTGTCTACTTCACTCAAGGTAAGACTAAATTTATATATATATTTATATAAATAAATAAAAACGACCTGTTGATGAATCTCATGTTCTGCTGCATAGAGACTGCATTTCTCACAGTGGCGGAATCAACAGGTGTTTCAATGGCATCTCGGGCACTTGTGTTAATATAAATGTGATTTTTGGGGTAAACTGCAGACTTGGTTCATCTATTTAACAAAAATAATCGTCATTGGAGCTGATAACAGCGTTTCAATGGCAAATTGTAGCTCTCCGTGGTGCTGAAATGCCTTAGCATTCTGTGCTGCCTCGGCGCTCTCTGTGGTGCTGAAACATGCTGCGGCAACTGCTTTTACTATGCGGAGATCAGTCACACTGTGTTCTTTCTTTCTTGTTAGATGCATTAACATGTCACCCCCTTTTGTTCCGTCCCTTCCCATCTTCTTGTTTCTCTAGAAGCAGGACCTGGTGTTAGCCTCGAGGAGGGCGCGGGGTTTCTGTCTTTTCACGAGCTGTCGGAGTTGATGCAGGCGCTGCCAGGCTTTTTGATGCTGCTGACAGGAGAAGGGAAGCTTCTGTACCTGTCAGAGAGCGTCTCCGAGCACCTCGGACACTCCATGGTGAGTCTACACACGGTCGATGCCTTAATAGTTCAGCAACCCCGATTTTGGGATTCATAACTAACATGTTTGTGTGTTTTTTATTTTTTTATTCCCAGGTGGATCTTGTGGCACAGGGAGACAGTGTGTATGATATCATCGATGCCTCAGACCACTTTATCATGAGGACCAACCTGTCAGCGACAACGTCACTCGAGAGCGGTAAAATTAATGTTTTTTTTTCATCCACTTAATACAGACTCACAGCCAATCATGATGCTTAATAAACCTCTCATTTTCTCCTCAGACCGTCTCTTCCGCTGTCGTTTCAACACCTCCAAGTCCGTGCGGAGGCAGAGTGCTGGAAACAAACTGGTTCTGATCCGAGCTCGCTGCCTCTCTCCCCCCTCCACTTCTCCTGCCGGTGGGTCTTACTGGACCTCTAACCCCGTCTGGGTATGCTTCTGCTCTCCTTTGGAGCCTCACCCGACCCGTTCCAGCCCTGGGGCAGAGAGGGAGTCGACTTCCACCCCACCCCTGGCCGAGTCCAATTTGTTCCTGGCCTGCTTCCACTCCCAGCATGGCCGGGATATGAGACTGCAGACAGCGCAGGGCAGGTGAGTTCAAACAAACAATATGCCGTCTTCCACCTGTTGCTCTAATGTGAACTGTAATATGTTTATGAGATAAAGTGGTGATACATTGTCCTGCTAACACATCACCACCCACTCTCCCCCTGCAGTGTGAGTGCCTATCTTGGCTTTGATGTGACAGCTTTAAGCTCCCGCTCCTGGTACAGCCTCCTCCACCCACAGGATCTGTCACATGCCTCTGCTCAGCACCGTAGCCTATGTAAGTGTACTCTTCACACATACTTACCAGTTACAACTAAACATGCCCACACACTTACACATATTGGGTGCACTGGCACATCCACACAGTGAAAATCACTATGATGATTAATAAGGTTGCAAACTAACGCCAACTTGTGCTGCGACTGTTTTTCAACAGTGAGAGAAGGAGGAGAGGGCAGAGCTGAAATGGTGGTGCGTGTGCAGGCTCAGGACCAGTCGTGGGTTTGGCTCTACATGGTGCTTCAACTGCAGCCAGGTGAAATCCCCATCAGCAGCAACAATTACATCATCAGGTATTTACTAAACAAAACACCACTCATCAATTTTGAGATAAAAGGCAAATAAAGGTGGTCCAAAACCCATAACCTAACTCCTCGGTTCTCCTCTGTTTTTCCTTTTATCTCTCAGTGACTCAGAGGCTTGGTCAGTACGTCAGCAGCTCAGCTCAGAGCAGACACAGCTCACCCTGGTCCTGAGTGCTGGTACCTCTCAGCAGGAAAGCCTGAGTCTCCAGTCACCAGAAACCCTTTCCAGCCCAGATCAGGTGTTCACCCCTGGCAGCAGCGGCTTGTCTGCCCAGTCCTTTGACTTCAGCACTGCTGGCTGCAGCGTGGGCTCCTCTGATGAACCGGGGAGCTCTGTTGCTGAGGCAATGCAACTGGAGGGTGACCCTCGCTCCAGTATCTCCTCACTGGAGGAGGAAAGCTTCTTTCAGCAGCATCCTATTGAAACCCCCTCAGCTGCTTCATCTCCCACTCCAGTCACTGTTGAAACAGTAGCAGACTTAGACTTTTTAACCCAGAACATTCTCCTGCCACCTTCCTTCCAGCTCGACCCTCCGCTCCCAGCTCTCCCACTGCCTCTCCCCCCTGTGCCCACCTCACAAGCTCAACAGACCAAAGAGTTTGTGTGCACTCCCCCCTACACCCCCCAGGTGGGTGGGGCTAGCTTCCCTTTTGGTGAACCCCTCTTCAGCTTCGACCCCACGGGCACTACTACTCCTCCACCCTCCGCCACGACTGCCACCGCCACAACGTCCTTGGCCCCCTCAGCATCCTCCACGGCCCCACCAACTACTGCTTCCAGCCCCGCTCCTCCCACTACTCTCTCTACCAAACTTCCTCTTGCACTACCTACCCCATCTACCGAACTTCTCTTCCCCGTCGAGTCCTGCAGTGTCTCTCTGTATGAGAAATTGCCCCCTACACCCGACAGCCCCGGAGATGGGGACTGCACAGTCATGACCCTGCCTGAAGTACGCGGTCCACTGTATGTAGATGTACCACTGGGGCCCCTCCAGTGCCCCCCCGAAGGCCTCCTCACTCCTGAGGCATCACCCGGTAAACAGCCCTGCCTCTCCTTTTTCTCCCTTGAGAGGGAGAAGGAGAGAGCAGAAATATCCCTCCTAGCTCAACACATCAGCTCTCTGGCAGAGGGATTCTACCTGGATCCACTCTTGTCCAAACTCTCTCCTCCCTCTGTATCACCCTCCTCCTCCCCTCCCTCGCCCTTCCTATCTCCAGCCATAGAAACTGCTGATTCAGTCCACATGCTGAAGGAGTTTTATCCCATCAAAGCATGGAGAGGTCTGGACATTCCCATCTTCCTCGATGATGATGATTCTCTGTTTGAAGAGAGCATCCTAGAAACCCTCCTCCAAGATGAATTTGCTCCTCCCCTGTCACCTGGGCTCTCCTCTCCATTGACCTCCCCTATGCCCAATCCCTCAAGCCCAACATCTCCTCAAACCCCAGTGTGCTGGCGCCAACCCTCCCAGTTTGAGGGAGTGGGCCACGTCTGTAGCGTCCAATCGGCGCAATGTAACTCCATGGCTGGGTGCGGGGCGACTGTGGCTGCTGAGGCCGGGGTGAAGGCGGAAGGGGAGGGGCTAGCGGAGGAAGCAATGGAGATTGAGGTGGTGTCATCTCCTGTGTCCTCTTGCTCCTCCATCCCAGCTTCCCCTCCCCTCATGCTCACTGTCTCCCCCAGCCCCACCACCTCCACGCCCATCGCCTCGCCCATGCCCGCCGTGTCTTGCACTCAGTCCCTCCTGGAGGAACTGGCCGTCCTGGAACCCATGTTTGGGGCAGGTGCCTCGATCGCCCCTGGCTTAGGGCAACAACCTGAGTTGTATCAACTCCAATGTCATCCATCATCACAGTGCTTCCACAAAGGTAAGAATCGTTCTCACTTTTTTTTTTTAAAATCAAAGATTTATTAAATAAGATGAAAAATAAAAAACTAAAATGCACTGCTAATTTTGTTTTTCTCTCTTTTCCCTTTTTTGTCTTCCAGATGGGAGTGGAAGTGTTCCTCCGTTCTAAAATAAGTCTGTGACTTACTTCATTAAGTATGGCATATTGTCATATTTTGTGGAGACCCTTTTACTGAAAAGTAAAAAATATTTAAGTGTATAAATATACATAATGTATATACAACTTAAGGACTTTAACTCCTACATGTCTCCGAAGAACAAAGATTGGCTTTATATTTTTGTTCAGTCATTTATCTGTATACTACAACAAAACTGGTGCAAACATGATGGTGCAAAACTGCATGGACCCATAACTGACTGGGTTCTGAGTCCACGTGGTGTCTCAGCTTCTCTGTTCCACAAGCTTCAGATATGATCAGGCAGAGACACCTCTCTGAAGCGCTGTTTAACTTCCAGATGCGCATTTGTATTCACTCGTAGTGAAAAATCTGTTGTGAACAAAAAAAGAACAAAACATTTCTTGTTATTTCAAAAGACAGATGATCTATAGCACTTTTGCCTGACATGCAGCAACGCAAACCCAAACCTCAAATGTATTGAAAGTCAAATGTTTACAATTTCTTTAAATCCTTAGAATGACCACTGTCATCAAAAGAAGAAAAATTTCTTGTTTAACATCTTCTTTCCAGTCTTCAAAGCTGGCGCAGTTGTTCCTCACAACCTTCAAGGCTACAACAAATCTCAAACAGTATTCACCTAAACCTGAGATACTTTGAGCTTTGAGTTTGCGACTTCAGACCTTTAACATTTCATATTTATCTCTCCATCTAAAATCTTGTGTATCAATGTGATGTGCAAACAAGGAAGAAAAAAAAAAAGGAAAACATGTGAGGAGATCCTGGCATGTGAAGATCTCAATATTGTTGCCGGTGTCCATTGCTTTATGAGATGTAACACCAAACAGGAGATTGTCTGGAAGCTTGCCGGGGCTCTGATCATGCCACAAATCCACTGCTACTTTGTACTGTACATTAGACTCTGAATGTGAGCTCTTCAGGTCCCTCCTGGCCTGAGGGCAGTCGGCTGGATATTCTTGCAGCATCAATATTTGAAATGCTGGCAGCTTATAGCGGCTCCTTTGTGCCTGAAATGGCCCTGACCTGCTGAACTCTGAACTCTTTATCATGTCCATTCAACATGGACAGTTGCATCGTTGCTCCACTGGAGCGCGGTGCAGTGAGGCACAATTGACTATGTGAATGAGGGATTCTTCTTTTTTGAGAGGGGTTAGAATACAAAAGTTTTGTTTTAAAAAATGAAAATATGGACGGGGTGCTATTTCTATTCAGTTACCAAGCGACACGGGTTGAGAATGGTACAATTCCCATGGTGTCGACATGCTCACGTAGAGTTGTCTACGGTCAAGTAAAGGATTGATTCCTACGTTCTAGCTATTAAAGGCTAAGTTACTATACATGTGTAAAATTATATAATTGTATGTGTGATATCTGAAGAAAAAAAAAAGATGTTATTGCATATGCATTATGTCTGTGGATGTAGGCATATGTTCTTTTCAGAAAGGTTGTACACATTTGTACATTTGTATGAAACAGTTATTGGTCTGTACATATAAGAAAGAGATTTTTATTGCATAAGATGGAATATATTCTAAACATCTTACTTACTGCAGAATGGACATTGTGGACCAGTGTTCTATTGTGATGCTTATAAGTGTATTTGGTTGTCATACAAATGCATTTATAATAAAGTGCACTTAATGCTGCTGATGCATTTGTGTCGTCATAGTCAAGCCCCCTGTTCCTCCCTCAGCCACATCATCATCATCATCACCACCACCATCATCATCATCGTCCCACCATCCCTGCCTCTTCTCCTCCCTCCCCCTTCACTCTCTTCCATTTCTTCCCCTGGAGCGAGTTTCGCTCAGCAACAGCACTGACGCACACACATGACGAGACAGAATGAGACACTATCTGACTCACACTGACGCACACACTTGGCATCGAGGTTTTTGCATATATGCTGGCACACATGGTTGGCCTCCCACTTATGATGATACACACACAGACACACACACACACAAACAATAGTAGGCATATGACCCCCCCGCCATCCCTCTTTATAAATCACAGTAGCCCACATTCACTGATGTACCTGCGACTCTGTCAGCGCTCGGCGTGGTGTAAGACTCCATATATAGGCATTCCTGCTCAAGTACTCTGACTGAAACAGCCTCCCATCTATTCTCAGCCTCTATTCAGAAGGATCAGAGAGGGGAGGGCTGGAGAGAGAGAGGGAAGACAAAGAAAGAGTGAGTGGAGGCTAAAATTAGAGGTACAGTAAAGCGGGATATGGGACAAACTGTCACACAGTGGAAAAGGTGGACATAACCCGAATGACAAAATAAAAAAAAAACATTTGTTGTTTTTCTGTAAATTATTTTTTATATATATATATATATATATATATATATATATATATATATATATATATATATATATCTTGTATTTATATAAAAGCAAATATAGATGGATAGATATTCTTTCCCTCCACATCTCATTATTGGTGCCACTGAGCAGATAAGAATAATACTTTAATGTACATACTAAAGCAACGCCTTAAAATCTACTCGCTCTCTGCAAGTGAACATTTTGTTCCATCAGTACCTGCTGCAGTGTTGCTAATGGAGGTGAGTGGAGAGGGTACTGCACAGCTGACTGCTGCTATCTCCTGGCAAAGACAAGCACTGCAACAAGAAGAGCATAATGTGCAGAATACACTGTGGATGAAGCCATGCGAGGAGAAGCTAATGACGAGAGAACGAGAGAGTTTTATATTCCACGTTAAATTAACCAAATTAAATTTTAGGTGTAACTTAGATGCAATCGACACTGTTGAAACTCAAATAAAGACGCAGCTAATGTGAACCTGGATAATAAGGGTGGTCTCATTATCACAAGTTAACGAGTATGGTTGGATATTATTATCTTTGCACAGCCACAGCATTAAAAACCTGTTATTAAATTGTGTTGTTTCCCCTTTAGCAGAACGAAGTCCTCTGGGGGTGTCTGTAGTCTTTGGGCCTCAGATGTTGGCGGTAGCAGGGGGTTGTGGGTTTGAGGGTGGGGCCAAAGCTGCACCCCTTCTGTTAGTGGCTTTAATTCTGTCGCTCATCAGTATATGATCAGTGTATGATCAATGCCTGTAAAGATCACATATTAAACAATCAAACAAGCAGTTACTTGTATTCCAGCTAAAGCTAATGATTGCTTTTGATCGCACAGAATAGTGAGGAACGGATTAATTTAGGCCATCAAAACACATGAAATGTAATAAATTCATGACACTGGAAAAAACAGTTGTGCCCCAGCCTTTCTATGACTACAGTGTACCAATGTGTACCAATACCCAGGTGCTCAATGCTCAGTTGATACTAGAGAGCCCAAAGTGTACCAAGAAAATATCTCCCACACCATTACACCACCACCAGCAGTAGCAGCAACCTGAAGCGTTGATACAAGGCAGGTGGATCTATACTTTCATGTTGTTTTTGCCTAATTCTTACCCTACCATCTGAGTGTGGCAGCAGAAATCAAGACTCATCAGATCAGGGAAAGTTTTTCCAATCTTCTATTGTCCAGTTTTGGTGAACCCATGCAACCTTTAGCCTTGGTTTCCTTTTCTTAGCTACCTTCTGCTGCTGTAGACCATCTTCTTCAAGGTTCAAGGTATCGTGGGTTACCTTAATTGTAAAAACTGGTTATTTACGTTACTGTTGTCCAAACTGTCTTCCAAGCAGCTTGTTGACTTCTAGCATCAACAAGCAGTTCTCTGGGTGACAGAAGTGTCGCTCACTGGATAGTTCCTCTTTTTCGGACCATTCTCTGTAAACCTCAGAGATGACTATGTGAGAAAAATCACAGATGAGGAGCAGTTTCTGAATTACTCAGACCAGCCCATTTGGCACAACCATGCCACGTTCAAAGCCACTTAAATCACCTTTCCTCCCCAATCTGATGCTTGGTTTGAACTTCCGCAGATCTTTTTGACCGTGTCTACATCTCTAAATGCACTGAGTTGCTGCCATGTGATTGGCTGATTAGATAATTGTGTTAATAAGGATAACAGGTGTACCTAATGAAAAGGCCATCATTTCTGTCTGATATGGTCATTTGCCTTGAGTTGATAAAATAAAAATGAGTGTAAGTAAAAAGGACATTTAAACCATAAATTACTTAGAAAAAAAAGTTAAATGCAAATTGGCAAAGTCCAAAGTCATGTCTTTAAATAGTTTATGTTCAATGAATAGTCATAACATCATAAACAACTACAAATAAAAGAAAATATGAGTAAATATTCCTCACATTTTACGAGCTGAATAATTATGATTTTTACTAAAATTATTTGGCTGATGGTTGCACCTAATTAGCTTTGTCAGCACTAGTAGATGAAAGACATTTAAACAAAGTTAAGCAGTTAAAACTAATTAATTTGAACAACAGAAGTTTGAAGAACGATAAGATTCCTCTCAAAGTCAATAATTCTCTCACTGCCCAAGGTTCTTGTGATTTTTGCAATAATTAATGTGCCGAATCCTTCAGATCCCTGATAGATGGCAAAAATATGTGAAATGTGCAGGAAACCATATGCACAACCTGTCAAGCACCCAAACTGCCTCCAGAAGTGTTAATAATAGATAATAACATCAAAGAGACTGAATATACAAATTCTTCCATGACAGAGCAATTACATTTTCATTAGCTGAGCTGGAAGGAAATTAATCACTCTGGGTCGTAAATATTTAGAAAATCTAAGTGGATGTTGTCAAAATGTAGGCGATGCAAACGCTTAAAATTAAACCATGTGCTGTGAGGAGTTTCTTAATATTAGAAGTGAACAAGGACAAGGAAAGGGTGTCATTTAACACATCATTTTATTAAGTTCAGACACACACACATTTTTTCTTTTTTTTGCATTAATGTATAAAATATGAATATAAAGAGAAATGCAGCAATGTTCCAGGTCATTTCTTCTTGCCTGCTGAAGCTTCGGCTGCAGCGGCTGCTGCTGCTGCAGCGTCTGCTTTCAACTTCTCCTCCCGCTGCTCCAGGAAGACTTTGTACTCATCAGCTGATAGACTGAAAAGGAAAAGCAGGAGAGAGAAGAAAGATTGGTAATGAGGCCTGAGATACACCCTTATTTTTTAACTTGACAGGCAAAATTCTTCAGCCATCTGCAACATTAACTCCAACCACTTTTTGTTTTCAGCCCCCTGAATCAAAGAGCACCAGCTTCTCTCGGGGCTCACCAAAATGCAGCAGTGTTCAACAACCGTCCAGGGAAAATTTCATTGTACAAAAAGGCAGAGATACCAATTTCTCCACTGACAGTAGTCTCAATAAATCAAAACGCACTGCAGCCACAAGACAAGTTAAGTTCTAAGCAAGGGGGAGAAACTGATTCTGGGAAAAATACAGCACTATTAAGTGAAGTAGAAATGGAAGCAGCAGAAGCAGATGATAGTCCCTGAATACTAAACTAGATGAAAAAAAAATACATGAAATGCTGTGCACGTCATAAATGATACAGATCTGAAAGGATGCGAGAAAATGCAAAGCAAACAGGTTTGCGGCGCTTCGTCTAAAAGCAATCCAAAGCAAAATCAACACGTACAAACCCATAACATCCAATTTTGTTCTATATACTCTTTCTGCAGAACTATAAACTACATGATATACCTCGGGATGCTGCGTTTGGAATTGGTATATGGAAAAATAAACACAGCTAACGGTTTTATTCTAACAGAAACCTCTGCAGCCTTGGAATCAAACTTTCATCCCACACAGGAAACAAATTACTTCTCTCCAACGGTTTACTAGTCATTTTGTGTTGTCAGGGTTGTTTGTGAAGCTTTTTAATGACCATCCACATGTTTTTCTGTGGGCAGCTCATCCTCTGCCTCTGCGAGCTACATTGTGGGTGAGCCCATTAAGAGCACATTTGAAAATCAAGGGTTTTTGGTATGCATACTAACTTTGAGCATATTTTACTTTCATAGAGTAATCATAATACACACTCAGAACCTAACCTCAGAACCTCAACCCTTTAAAACCTGAAGTAAAAACAGGACATTTTAACATGTTTCTCTTTGTATAATAAACTACTAAAACAATGTGCTCTCTTTATGTGCCGAGTTTGTAATTAGAATTTAAATGGGAAACAAGTCTCGAACATGCACCGAACAATCTCAGCTCAGGAAGTCAACTATCACACATGAGTGTACATGTTTATTTCCCCACATTTTTCACTAAAAACCACCGCTGTGCATTTTTGGACATCAGTTCATCACAATAAACTGCTACACACAGCCCACGCCATATAGCTGGTGTAATAAACCTCACATTGTCTTAACATGTTTTATTTTCACGAGGATTTTGAATTATTTCAAGACAGCCTGGATGGCTTAATTTTCAGGACTCAGAGGGTTAAATGACAGGCTGCCCTGTACTAAAAATAAGCTGACCACTTGTCATTGCAGGTTTTTATACCTTACTGTACGGTCTCTTTTTTTGTGTGCATATTTGTCACACTTACGTGACAGAAAGATAACTCGAGGAAGTACAGTAGCAGTTTTTAAAATGATGATTTAATTTATTAAAAGGGGAAAAAGCTGTTCAAACCTACCTATGAAAAAAATAATTGCCCCCTAAACCTAATAAATGGTTGTGCTGTCCTTTGGCAACAAGAACTGTAGTCAAGCATTTGCGAAAACTGGCAATGAGTCTTTCACGTCGCTGTGGAGGAGTTTGGCCGACTCCTGTTTGCAGAATTGTTTCAATTCAGCCACATTGGAGGATTTTCAAGCACGAATGACCTGTTTAAGGTCAAGCCACAGCATCTCAATCTGATTTAAATCCAGACTTTACCAGACCACTCCACAACCTTTGTTTTTTCGTTTTTTTTATGAGACATTCAAGAGGGTGACTTGCTGTTGTGTTTTAGATCATTGTCCTGCTACATAATTCTAATGTGTTTGAGCTTCAGCGCACAAACCGATGGCTGGATAGTCTCCTTCAGGATTTTCTGGTAGAGAGCAGAATTCGTGGTTCCATCAATTACGGCAAGCTGTCCAGGTCCTGAAGCACCAAAGCAGCCCCAGATCACCACACTACCACCACGTTTGTCTGTCGGTATGATGTTCTTTTTATGAAATGTTGTTAGTTTTATGCCAGATGTAATGGGAGTCAAGCCTAAAAAATTTAACTTTTGTCTCGTCAGTCCACAGAATATTTTCCCCAAAGTCTTTGGGATTAAGATGGGTTTTTTTTTGCCAAATGTAAGATAAGCCTTTGTGTTCCTCTTGGTCAGCAGTGGTTTTCTCCTTGGAACTCTCCTTTGAACTCGGACCATAACTGAGCCAAGTGAGGCCTGCAGTTCTTTAGATGTTGTTCTGGGTTCTTTTGTGACCTCATGGATGAGTCATCAATGCACTCCTGGAGTAATTTTGATAGGCCAGTCACTCCTGGGAAAATTCATCACTGTTCCAAGTTTTCTCCATTTGTGGATAATGGCTCTCACCATGGTTGACTGGAGTCTCAAAGCCATTTATAAAGTTTTTTAAAGGCATGATGTTCTGCTTTTTGAGATCTTTTAGTCCGCTTCACTTTGTCAGACAGGTTCTATTTAAGTGAATACTTGATTCATCATGTCTGGCAGTAATCAAGCCTGAGTGTCATGAAATTGAGACTTTCAAAGATTGTAGTTAATCACAGTTAAATCATGATTTAACGAGGCAGGCTATTACGGTTTCATACTGGGCCAGGTAGGTTGGGACAGATAAATGAAATCATCATTTTAAAACTGCATTTTGTATTTACTAAAAAGTTATCTTTGTTTACTAATAAAATTCATTTGATGACATAAAACATTTAAGTGTGACAAAGAAATGGAAAAAATAAATCAGAAAGGGGGAAAATACGTTTCACAGCGCTGTTTCTTATTATCTTCATAATCCCAGCAGCCAAATCACATCAGTCACAAACATTCAAACTAAAGGATTGAGAATCAGCGCTGAACGCTGGGTGTGATGTGGTAGACTGGTTGTAGATAATGTATAACAGTGTTAAGTATTCAAATGATAAGGCACTCCCCTGGAACTGCATTTTATTAGCAGGCTGCTCCTGCACATTTCTTTTCTAATTTATCTTAATGTAGCCTAATCGTGCACTGTGCAGCTGTATTAGCTCGATACTCATTATTAAAGGACTAGAGGCTTTTACAGGTCTGTGCAGTGACTCATGTTGTACTGCAAGAAGATCTCAGGTGTTGTGTTTCAGTACCTCTAATATCAGAGTGAATCAAAGCACTCCAGAAACACCCCTGTGATGGCCGATTGGTGGCACAGCAACATCTACAAACGACATGTCAGCTGCCTCTGTGTGTATGACAGTGTCGGTCGCTCCATTCACTGGTCAGATTTACAGCATCCACAGGCTGTATAAAAAGATATTCACCTTGACGCTACCCACTGGTGTGTGAACTCTGGTTTTAAAGCCTTGAGCTGAGGATCTTTATTTTTATGAATCCAGATATCAAAAGTGATGGATGTAGCTGACTGAGAACCCGAGGAAACTGCACACTCATCCAGTAGCAACCTGTCAATCACCAGGTAAGCGAGCGCTAGAGCCCTGCTTTATTGTCTATTTTTCTCTACGAGGGACTTTGAAGTTTTATTTAATGCAGAATGTAAATTTAAAGTATTGATTAAAACCATAAACGCCTTGCAGAAATTTACTAAGCTACTAAATCAAGTATGCACAGGTGTTATTTTTAATTATCTTTGAAAGACAATTTGAACAAATACAGACCCTCTCTCTGGATTAATATGTTTGAGATGCATGCTTGGCTGTGTCTTCTCACAAATGTTGAGATGTAAACACATGTGAAGATTGGTTGGTGTTAATGCAACTGGATATAATCCTGGATTTCACATATTCTGTGTGTTAGCAGGCAAACGGGTAGCCTGGATGGAACCTTTCATTCTCTAGGCTTTGGAAACAGAAAGCAAACTCTCCTAAGCAGTTAAGATTATGCTCAGAGTCTGCATTAGTTACTGCTGCTAGTGTTATGATGTGGAGTTTGAACCATGGAGGCTTCCATTAGTGACCCCTGTCCACATCTACTGCAAATACTGAGCGCTGCTTCAGCAGTTTGATTCTCATGAGTATGATGAGTGATGAATGAGGACTGATGAACACCTATCGTGATGATGGCGCTGATGCTGAGGCCATTTTGCTACAATTTGAGAATGTGGAGATAAGATTGTTTTCCTTCAAATCGATGTTCAATTTCACATGACTTTCTCATTGGAATTTTGATTATGTTACTGTAGCAGCTTGGTTTGGTTTGGTCTTGCTATTTAATATATTTGATACTGTCTTAAAAGACAGTATGATGTTGCTGAAATCCTGCTTACCTGCACATTTCTCTATTTCGCTGTATCCTAGTATGTTTTGATGTTATGTTTAGCTGGCTGTTGGATTGTTGGGCTGGCTGTTAGGCTATAATGTGCACGATATAAATAAAGTTCTACCAGCCCCACTGAGCAGTAGAGTTGTTTTCTCATGGACTGCTATGTAATCCAAATTATTTTGGCAAACAGAGGAATCGTCTCCTTCCAGCCATTAGAAAGAAAGAAGGTTTATCTTCAAATTAGATGCTATGTTAAGGAAAAGTTTCCTAATTATGAAACTGTTCCAGCTAACCACCTTTTTTGTTTTTTAATGAGTGTTTGCTGCACCAAAGACTAATGATTTCTGGATGGTGTGTGTCAGTGAACTTCCACCTCGTGTGCAGACTGCTCTGCATCTGGGAATGGTGGTTGCCAATAAACTGATTCTTTTAACTCAGAAGTCTACCTTTTCACCTACCTTTGCACACAGGAGATGTTATTTGTTATGCATCCATCCATCCACCCACCCATCCATCCGTCCATCCTGCCTGAGAAACGGCTACCACATCCAAGGAAGGCAGTAGGCATGCAAATTACCCACTCCCGACTCAGGTAAGGTAGTGATGAAAAATAACAATAAAGGACTCTTTCGAGACCCTGTAATTGGAATGAGTATTCTTTATTTGTTATACAAATGGAAGAATTACCTGTGTGTAAACCAAATACTGTGGGTAGATTTAATAGGATATGGGCACCGTTTCTTCCTATATTACCTCTCACAAGCAATAAACTTTACTTAGGTCTTGGCCTACCAGGGTATGGAATCCTATTTATATATTTTGGCTGTTTTCTTATACCATAGGTTTTCATAATGTCAGGATAGTGCGATCTTTTTAGTTCTCTCTGTATGTATTACTGTCTGAGTGACTCTTGTTTGTTCTCTGTTTTGTGTTTGTTTATATTATGGTTAAAAATTATATATATAAAAAAAAGAAAGAATGTAGGCATTTGTACATCAGCTTCACATTCCAGGCCCAGAGGTTTTATATATAGGTTAATATGAAAGGACATCAGTTTGATCCTGACTCAAAAACCTAGATTGGGTGTTGGTGAAAAAGGGCTGATCTTCTCAATTCAGTTCTATGCTATCCTGTGCCTACTTTGCCACGCATCAGCGGCCGCGCACCGGCTTGTACCAGGAGGAAGCACAGAGCAATCTAACAGCAAAGCGTCAGCAGTTTGGAGGCACTTCACCCCACTATGCCAACAGCTTTTCTTTGTATGTTTGCAGACATTTTTGACTTAACAGCAAACTGTGGTCAAGTGAGTTCCCAGAACAGAAAAATTTGGATGAATACTTAAATTCCCCTGCCTGCTTTTCTCCGTTACCCTCACTCTTGTTCGGTGTAAAACTTGTTGGGAATATTTCACTGCACAAACATATGATACCTCTGGAGCAAGGCAGCCAAAACCAAGGTATCAATACCATATCAGAACTGAAGCAGTTTCTTCTCTCAATAAAATTATATATAGAAGTTCCCCAAGTACAAAACCAGGACTTACTCGCTGACAACCTTAATACCCAGGGAGCGGGCTGAGCCGATGATGCTTTTCACCACCGTCTCAAGGGATGCGTTCCGCATTTTGAAGCATTCATCTTGAGCTTTCACCTGGGCGATTTCATACACTGCTCTGACGGACACCATCCCCGCCATCTCGTGGCCTTCACACACACAAAACAGAGGACAAAGTATGACTACAACAATGAAAAAATTCAATACATGAATCAAGAAAAGTTTGTCTTGAAGCAGGACAAAGCGAGGGGGAATCTGTGTGTGCAGGTGAGTGTGTTGGTGTAGCAGGAGTTGGGTGAAGGTAGGTTGAAGCATAAAAGGTGAAAATCCATAATTCTCTTTCCCTAACACACCGTGTTTGCCACGTCCCACCTCTGCCGCAGTTCCCCCCACATGTCATGAATTTAACATCAATCACAGCAAAGCTCAAATCTGAGTCCATGAAAAGACGTGTGTCCATAACAGGATGTGCTCAGCAGGTGAAAACTTTAGTGAGAGCAGACACATGACTGAGGCAACACTTCTCACCTGTCTTCCCAGCTCCTTTTGCAATGCCTGCTGCTTGTTTGAGGAAGTAAGACACTGTAGGCTGGCCAATCGTCAGGTCATATGTTCTGTCAGGCTGAGAGTAAAGAAGAGAGAATAATTGCAATTAAAACCCTTGAAAGTGTAAATATATGAAAATTAACTATTACTGTAACCAATATTTTTAACATACTTGAGTCATGACCCAGCTGTAAGCAATGCTTTGATTTTATTCAATTAAATTAAAGTTCATCTTTTATGGCACCAAACCACAACAAAATAAAGAGACCAATAATACGGAGAAAACACCAAATTTAAGATAACTCCCTATGAGCAACCACTTGGCAACAGTGGGAAGGAAAAACTGCCTTTTAACAGGAAGAAACCACAAGCAGAACCAGGCTCCGGGAGGGGCAGTCATCTGCCACAACCGGTTGGGGGTGATGGGAGGGAGACAGGACAAAAGACATACTGTGGAAGAGAGCCAGAGATCAATAATAACTAATATTAAATGCAGAGTGGTGTATAAACACAGACAGTGAACAGAGGTGAGTGAAGAAGAAACACTCATGGCAGCCTAGGCCTATTGTAGTGGAACTAAGGGAGGGTTCTGGTCACTTGATCCAGCCCCAACTATAGACTTGATCAAAAAGGAAAGCTTTGAGCCTTTCAAAAATAGAGAGGGTGTTTGTCTCTTGCACCACAGAAGAGGGGCCTGAAAATGAAGGCTCTGCCTCCCATTCTAATTTTAAATACCCCAGGAACCACAAGTAAGCCAGCAGTCTGAGAGTGAAGTAATCTGTTGGGGTGATATAGTACTATGAGGTCTTTAAGATAAGATGAGTCCTGATTATTCAAGACCTTGTATTTAAGAAGAAGAATTTGAAATTCAATTCTGGATTTAACAGGGAGCCAATATGGGAGAAATATGGTCTCTTTTTCTAGTCCCTGTCAGTGCTCTGGCTGCAGCATTTTGCATCAGCTGAAGGCTTTTCAGGGAGTTTTTAGGACAACCTGATAGTAATGAATTACAATAGTCCAGCCTAGAAGTAAAAAAAATGCATGAGCTAGTTTCTCTGTAACTCTGAGACAAGATGTTGATGATTCCTTACAGTGTTACTGGAGGCCAAGGTAAGGCCATCCAAAGTAAGTATCTGGTCAGATACCATGTTTCTAAAATTCTAAAAGGCTGAGTACAATAACTTCAGTTTCATCTGAATTTAGAAGCAGGAAATTAGAGGTCATCAAGTCTTTTATGTCTTTAAGACATTCCTCCAGTTTAACTAATTGGTGTGTGTCAACTGGCTTCGTGGATAGATAAAGCTGAGTATCATCTGGATAGCAATGAAAATGTATGCTATGCCTTCTAATAATACTGCCTAAGAGCATATATAATGGAAATAAAATTGGTCCTAGCACAAAACCCTGTAGAACTCCACAATTAACAGTGTGTGGATAAGCCTCCCTATTTACATGAACAAATTCAAGAATTTCTGATTTGAGGCATTTTTCAGGGGAGCCACAGTATCATACGCAATGAGGATGCAACACTGTTTAACACAAAGTGCATTTGACAGTGTTTAACAGAGATGGTAATTATTATTTTTAGAAAATTTAAAGCAAGTGTGTTTGCATCACTCCAGATACAATTAAAAAACACTACTGCCTTAAACAAGGCTAAATTCCTGCAACAAGTTCATGTGGCAAGATAACTCTAAACATCTAAACATTATGGGATGTGCACAGCCAAGAAAATATTGGCTCAAACCAGATGCCTGAACCACTGTTACAAGGCAGGATGGAACCATGCTTTCATGTCTTTTTAACACCAGACTTTGACTTTGACATCTGAACGTCAAAGCCGAAATCAAGACTCATCAGAAAAGGGAACATGTTTCCAATCTTTTATTGTCCAATTATGGTGAACCCATGTGAACTATAGCTGACAAGAGTGCCACGCAGTTAGGTCTGCACATCTGCTTCAAGGTACGACTTCCTGAATGATTATTTGATTTGCTGTTGCCTTCCTATCAACTTGAAGCAGTCTGGCCATTCTCCTCTGACCTCTGGCATCAACAAGACATTTTCACCCACAGAACTGCCACTCACTGGATATTTTTCTTCTTCTTCTTATATTTGTGTTAATGATCAGCTGAACAGGTGTACCTAACAAAGTGATCAGGATGTGTAGGTAGGAAGCCTGCCATCATCATTGTGAAGAGCAGAACAACTTAAGAAACTGGTTAAAAGATTTGTTTCATGCATTGGACTAAATTATTTTATGCATAATAATGAGAAGTGTTTTGAAAAGGCCTCCTGGGTTTTTTCAGGCATCACCATCTAATTATTATTATTATTATTAATTTTTATTTTTATTTTATTTATTTTTTTACCAGAAAATGACTCGGTGAACCAAATGTGTGCTAATGCATCAGGAGCACAAATTAAATCTAACTGCAGCAGCTGAGCTAACATTCACAGCAGCTCGTTGAGTCTAAAAACTCTGACTCATTCTGAAACGAGATTTTGGAATAGAGCGCAGAAATAACTTTACCTTCCAGCATCTGCTTTAAAGTCTGCTCTGAAGCAGTCCCCACACATCATGAGATCAACTATGGTGGAGAATTACAACATTCATCTAATCGGTTTGAATGAACAAACAGATTAACCTTCTAAACTCAGATAATTGAAAATGGCGGATAATCTTCAAACACAGTCTTGAGTCATTAAGATTCCCTGTACTGCTGAGTTTGCTGAAAGTCTTAACAGCAATATAAAAACATAGGTTGGTCCTACTTTTCTCAAGATTAGTACATTTCTGGGAATTCAACTTGAGGCAAATTAAATTGCAAAAAGTTAAAAAGCTATTATCATCACGAGTAAAGCAAAGATAATCGCACATTAACTGGTCTTCCTCAGGGTCTGGAAGCAGTGTGCGTCACGTTTTTAGGGGGGGGATTAACTCAGTATTAATCCTACCCAGTGGATTGGGAGAATTTGATTTTTTTTCTCCCCCCATTGTGAAAAGCTTTATTTTATAAGTTTATATTCAAGGTTATGATGTCAATTACTATACCAAATAATAAGGAAGTTTATTACATTGTTATTTTCTGTTATTGGCTATAAGCTAAGATTGTATTGAGAAGAAGGGTGCAGCCTCAGGCCAAGCAGGAGTTGGAGGCTCTGGTTACAAAAAGAAGTGCGGACGAAGTGGCTGCAGCCATAATCAGACCTCAAAATACTAAGGAAAAGGTGCTTTAATCCTTCCTTTATTATCTCCTTTGGGACTGGATACAATGGATAATTGTTTATGAAAGGAAAGGGAATAATTACCATCCCACAATTCAGAGGAAAATGTATGAAAAGAGAATCAGCATAACTGACTACTGATGCAGATAATGTGAAGGTAATTAGTCATGCACTTTCCCATTCATGCGATAACCTGCTGGCATGTTTTGAACCTTTATTCTTCAGCCACATTAGAGTGAAAATAGGCTGACACCCTCCCTGCAACTAGGAAGAAAAAATATTGAATTGATTTTTGCATTCAGTGACAGATTGCAAGTAGTTGCAGAGACCAACTGGCCACCCAGAGGTTAAGCATGCAATACTCTTGACCTCAGGGTGACCACTTTCGATCACAAGGCGATTGCACAGGTCACATGGTGGGAGGACACCTGCACATGTGGTCTGACTCAGACTGACTGGAATTAATGGGAATTTTTGTATATGTAGATATCAACATATTTGCAATTTTGGATGATTTATCACAGTAAATCGCTGTATTATCACTAACAGATGTCGTATATTTGCCAACTTGACCCATCCAATCACAAACAGCAGGCTGACACTCTCTTATTGCTGTTTTATCAGCATCTCGATGCTTTGATGACAGCAGGTGACTGAGTGGTCGCAGATTTGGGTCACCGTCTTCAAAGTAACCATTTCAATGGCATCGAGATTGCAAGTTGGTCACAATAATTTTGGTCATGCTGCGATTTCCAACCACTGTTTGACTGTAGCAGTGTTAATCTTAGTCGAACTATGAAGTTCATGCTGCTGTAATAAAATCTTGTGCCTTGTTGCCTTGTGTGAAGAATGCAAATTTATATAAAAAAATGTTCTAGAAATAAAGGTTTCATATAAATCAGTTTGCATTAGTTATGTCTTCAGTTTAAGCGTTGCTCTTCTACCCGTCTTTCAGATTATCATTAAATAATTTGACTTCAGTTGCAGAGAGCCCTAATAAAGGCAGGAGTAACACTGGATCAGCGGGAAGAGAAGATATGAGGAGACACACTTAGCAATTCATGTAAATGGGTGAGTGCACCCAAACCTTTGACTGGCACTGCATATAAATATATACACATATACACACACATATATAACAACCTTGGTAATAAAGTCTTACTTTTCACCAGTCTGTTCTCATTTATATGACCTGCACGAACCAAGACGGTAAGAACAGATTGTGTGAAGTATCTAAGATGAGATTTTAATGACGATGATTAATGGACTGGTATTTAGATAGATTAGATTTTTATTCTTCCACCACATGTGTAAAGTTGATACATGTTCATACTATGCCTACACATACAGAATCTTGCCCAAGGACATTCGATATGTGGACTGGAGGGAAATCAACTCACTGACCTTCTGATTAGTAGACGACCTGACTCATGCCAACAACATCTGCTGTCACATCATTAAGCAGTTGGATTCTCTTAACTTTCTCCCTCACACCTTTTTAACTTCATGACGTTTTCCATCAACGACAAGGAAAAGTGATTAGGAGATGACAGAGGAGGGAATTATATGGACTATTCAACTGCAGGCTTAATGAAAATGACGACCCTACTCACTTGCTTTATGACCTCAGTGAAAAGTTTCCTGATGAGTTTATGGTCTCCATGTCTAGTTTTAAGTCGTTTTTTAGTGCAGTATGATGTACATTTGTAATTTATCATCCCTACCTTAATCACAAGGCAGCCATGATTTAGAGCAGGTTTACCTTGGGATTGACAAGTTGCTCTCATATGAGGGTGCAGTCCCTCAGTTGTTTATGTACACATCCAGCAGATACAAAGCATATTTATTGATTTGGAGACATGTTTCAGAGCACTTGAGGAGTTGGAGTCTTTTTTTAGCTCTAGTTTAGCTCCACCAGCTCCTCAGGGGGAGTAGCTGACTTTCCAGCTACTAAATGCTCCACTATGTTCAGGAGATACTTGATAATACTGACAGTCTGCTGCCATTCAGTGGATTTTTCTGAGCTGTTTCACTGAACAGCCGCCTACTGTGGCATGAAATAACACCGATGAGCCTGAATCAGAGCAGAAAAGGCCACTGACCAAAACAAAGAGCAGAGGAGAAGTGCAGTCAGGTATAATTTCTGTGTTTATTCATCATTATCCACAGCCTCTTTCACATCCCTTGTGTTATTTCATCAATTTTTTACATTAACCAGCCTCACTTAACTTTGAAGTAACCCAAACCATTTGCATGAGGTGTTTTCATTTTTCTGTCTACTACGTGCGTGTTTAGCTGAGTGCTGATGCACATCTGCTCCCCAGCCCCATGTGCTCACCCTCTCCGTCCTCCCCTCAGGACCAACACAAAAATAATTTCTTCAGCCTCACTGAGTCATTCTGACCCTGCCCCCCCCCATTCAGACTCATTCCCTGGTTGGAGGCTTTTATTAGCTAAAATATGACATCCAATGCAATCATTAGACCATCTTGGGAGAGTACATTACATCATCTATTTTCTGTCACAAAAAAATGCAAACAAACATGAGATAATGTAGTGAAAGCTGAGCTAAGAAGACACGACGGAGCAGGTGATTTGTCATCGGAGACGTGTTATCTTGCACAATTTGACCTTTCAAGACAGGGAACAGAATCTTGGTTAAAAGAGTTCAATTAACTGTTGTTTCTGAGAAGGAAACACCTGCATGACGATTATTCTGATGAGCAAAAGGAGAAAGTGAAAAATGCAAAGAGAGAATAAGTGAGAGCACAGGAACAGTTAGTGGAGTTTGAAAGGGAGTTCAGCATTTTGGAAAATATGCCTATAGATGCACATTAGATGAAAAGTGAATATAATCCCGGGCCTCGAAAATTCATTAGCTGACAGGATATATGTTGTCTCCTTGGACTAGAAACAAATTTAAATTGCAGTGGTTACTGATCCAGCCTCAGACTGTATATAAAAGATGGTAGCACACACTGTAAGATCACTCGGTTGTTTGTAAATCTGGCTTGCCAAAATTAATAAATTCTTGGTGTCATCTTTTGTTGCAATGTCCTGCATAGCCCTACAAAACTGCTGTTTAACTCATGCTAACAACTTCACTTTATGCAAGTCTGTTTGGCGCTCTGGTGGTTCCAGATTTAAATATCTCACCGACTATAAGGAGGATTGCTTTCACACATTCATGCCCCACTCACTATGAACTGTAAGAACTTGAGCGATCTTCTGACTTTTCCTCAGGTCAAGACTTTAAATTGTGCAATGCTTGGCTTCAAACACCTGAAAAATTAATGGCATTCTCATGATCCTCAGTTGTAATTCAGCATGTAAGAGTTAAGCTTAAGGAGCTGCTGTGACTAAGAGCTGGTAGCATGGCTTTTTGTCTTTCTTTATGTCTGCAGAAATATGATGGAAGCGTTGCTTTTTTTCAAACTTCAGACAGGGCCAGGATAGCTGTTGCCCCCTGCCTCCAGCCCTTTTACTGAGCTAATTGCCTCCCAGCTTTCACACACAGACATGACAGCAGTATCGATCTTCTCATCTGACTCTCTGCAAGAAAAGTGAAAAAGTGGAATGTCTGAAAAAGTCAATTTGTTCCTTTAAAGTAAGATGAAAGGCACTGTGAGATGTGCTTAAAGCTACTGACAAGGCTGAGGTGAAAGCCCGCTGAGAAACATCCTCTCAGAGGCTGACACATGTTGCATGCACACACATTAAACATTACACGCAGAATGCACACACAGGGCAGTGCAGCTTGAACGGCAATGTTAAAAAACTCCAGCAGATGGCACTGCACTGACAGACAGAAGCGGGCCCCAAGATGTGACGGCAGAGCTGTTGCTGGATATTGCATGTCAAAATAAATTCACGCCTTTGAAAGGATTAGGCTTTCCCTGCTTGCAAACCTCATTACGCAACACATTTAGAGAGCAGAAAGGACACAACACACAAATGTGTGCGTGTGTGTGTGTGGGGGTTATGAAAAGTCAAATATGTTGTGTGAAATAAATATTACAAGCATGACACCTCTTTTTGGAGTAATTCACATCTCTTGCATGCACTTAATGCTTCTTGACTTCAGGTTCCTCTGGGTATTGCTTCATTAATGAATGCAAATGGAATGGCTTACTTCACCGGCAGAGTATGAATAATGGAAGTGCTGTGATAATGTTATGCAGCTAGTGGAATTAGCCACAATCGTGGTAGGGAGGGGTGCTAAGTGCTATGTGTAATGGGTCAGAGATGGGTTGGAGAGACCCACAGCGAGCTGCACAGACGCACCTTCACGTGGATCTTGATCGGGAGAGGGATGCCCTCCTTCAGCTCCTTGGTTTTCTCATTGAAGTCCTTGCAGAACTGCCCGATGGGGATTCCTTTCTGGAAAATGGAGGGGAAAAGGAGAACAGAAGGAAATAAACATGGGAAAATGGCAGAGGGCTGCTTTAAAATGTATGAACTTGTAAAAAAAATAACATAAAAAAAATGAGCTCAGCATCACTTGTGTCACACTGTGCTGCTAGAATACAGATGCCTGTGCCGTCAGTCACTCAATCAATCAGAAACCTTCAGAGGTCTGACTACATCCACACGTGAGCAGCTCAGAGAGCAGCCGTGTGACACCATACACAATATATATGTATATATGGTGTGTGTGTGTGTGTGTGTGTAGTGATATTTTGGTGGAGACATTTTTTACACTTCACACTGAGATGCAACTGCACGCGCGCATGTGTGCTCACAGCCCCTTTGTTGTTTCAGACAGTGTTTATGTGTGTGTGTGTGTGTGTTTGTCACTCGAGCTATGACTGAATGCATGTTGGTGCCCAGAGCCAGAGAAACCCAGTGATGAATGAGCTCCCATTTTCTAGCTCCTGCGAGGCCAACCAGAGCGAAAGCAAAATGGATGGGTGACATTAAGTCAACACCCGACCAACGCTGCTCCTTTGCAGCGTTCCTTTTTGCAGATGAATTCAGTGGCAGGGACTAATAAAGAATCTAATTATTACTGCTGAAATTCAAACTGACCTTCACCCGCCATCCTTCCCAAAGGCAACACACTGATTGAAATGTTCATTTTAGGAATGAGAGAAGAAAAAAGGGCTTTTTTTATACACAGTTTAATGGACTCATGAGCTTCTACTGCTCCATGACAGAGCACACTGAGCAGCTCTAATAGTGGATCTGATGAAAAGTCAGTCATCCCGAGACATTCTCCAACGACAGGTTGGGGAAGACATTTATTTGAAGTTAACGGAGCAGAAAGTTCTCTGAACATCATCTCCACTAACGGCTTCAAAAGCACCTGGTGAATGCTAATCAGTCGCTCGATCTACACAACCACATCACTTCATTAGTGTCTTAAACGCTACGCATTACTCACTAGCATTTCTTTTGCATCTGCTAACACAATAACAACAAACTGATTGAAATTTCAACACATCACACAAGTTGCGGCAGGTTGTTGTTTGGGCTGATGGGTTCTATCTGAATTACAATATCCTACTAATGAAAAGAAACACAGCTTTGTCTCTGGAGCCCTGACTAGGCTCTACCTTCCCTCCCGTTGTATTTATTAATAGTAATCCCATGTCAACCTCACTACCTTCCATCCTTGCCCTTCCCTCCCTCCGCCTCCCATAAAAACAACATAGCAAGGGTAAACAAGCACTAAAGAAAAGTCTAATTAAATATAGATTAATATAAAGGCTGTGATGTTGGGTAGAAGTCAAAGCAAACCCTCGGGCTCTGCCTCACACATTCAGCTCCTGTTCCTTCCCTTCTGTAAACTCATGTCAGATAATGATCTCTCCCACCGACTCCGAAGGCCCTTTCATGCCACACAAAGCCATGAAATGGGCTCCCTGACCAGCAAGAGATAATGCCTGATGCTTATAAAATGGGCTTAAGCATAGACAGTGAGAAATTATGCAGAAAGAGAAGGGACTGTGCTAAAGATAGACTTCACGTAACCTTTTCTGACCAGACAGTCTGTCGCTGCTAAAAGGAGTTCGAAAAAACAGGGGAAAAAAATCTAAAAGGTGGAAAACAAGGCAAAGACAAGCCTGACAACCCAAGATACGATCCACTTGGGACAGCAGGCAGTCTGCCTTGAGCTCCATACACATTTTAGTATGCACAAGAGACAGGTAATCATATTTTAATTAAGCTTTTCCACAGAAGTCCAGGTACCTCAGCCTCTGAAGATGAAGTTTTATTTTGCCCTCAGGCTACTTAATAGTCTAACTGCAGTAATAACCACGATTGAATCATGTTGATAATTGCAATCCCCGTCTTTCAATGTGGCATAAGGCTGGCGTGCCATGAAAGCAAGGTTCAAGGTTGGCTCCTCCAACTCCCCATGACATTTATCAGTGAGGGGGAGCTGGAACAGTAACATTCATGCCCTGGCCAAATCACTAACCCCTCTCACTGCATCTGAGCATCTAATCATCCTCGAATCCAAGCTGCTGGATAAATCCTCGCTCTTCCACCATGACTGATTAGAGCTCTCCAGTATAAAATGGCCGTAGCCCTTCATCCAAGGCGGGGCCTTCCGCGGCTGCTGTGGATGAGGACACTGAGCCTTGCATCTTCAAAGCCTACTGAGACCCTGAGCACCGGGATTAGACGCTAATCTACGAAGATATTTCTTTCTGTTAAACTCACCCGCGACAGTGGTGACTAATTGCTATATGATGCATTCTAGATCAGCGCAGCCGAGCTTTATTAATCATAATTATGAGAGCAATTAGGCATTTGCAATTAAAATCTGAGAAGTGTCCATTTGATTTGACCCTTCCACCATATTCTTTGTGGTCTTTCTTGACACTCCCTCCGTGTTAATGTGATTGGCCTTTCAGCTCCACTAACTCTTTTTAACAAGA
>VUQJ01026334.1:9381-22127 GCA_015108635.1 Andinoacara biseriatus
TAAAGTGAAGGTAACAAGTGGATTCACCAACACTGGTTTTACACACACACACACACACACACACACACACACACACACACACACACACACACACACACACACACACACAGAGTCATTAATTGCTCCCTGCTGACTGGGCACCTGGTAATGTTGTTTCTGATAATCAATCACCAGAGCAGTAACACCCACCAACATTTATTCATCATTTTATGAAGCAGTTTTGCGTGCTTTTGTCTGTGTGCCTCTGTGTTGTGCACACATGTGTGTGTGTGTGTGTGTGCGCGTGTGTGCGTATGTGCGTCCATGTGTGCGTGAAACTGGGTCAAACCCCTCTGTTGTCTCTCAGACAGTCCACTGGGACATTAATCCAGGATTGAAGCTGGATCCTCTAACTCAATTAAACATCTCTGTCTTATAGGACACACAAACACACACACACATGTGCACCTCAATTAATGCTACCATCGCCCCAGCTTATCCTTTCATGTTCACTTTAGATGACTTACAATAATTCCTTGAAGACACTCTACCAATAACTATGACCATTTTCATGGTACATTTTAATAATTTATGCATGTATTCATGCTTTTTGTCCCCAAATCAGACGTAGCCCCCCTCATGTAACTGTGTAGACAGACCTATGTCTTCATAACATAAATTATATAGGTAAGTGCGTACACTCTGACACTCACCTGCACACACAGCATCAGTGAGTCTATTTCAACTCATTGCTTATACTGTGACCCTTGACCACATGGCTTTCATCAGCAGACTGTTGATGTTGTGAGCTTTCATTATTTTTAAGGTTTCTCACTTTTGACATCAACTGAATATCACCTTTGAATTCTTAATGTTACATTTGAAACACTTAATCAGAGTATAGCATTAAGTCAGTTAAGCTACTGGGATATTGATCTGGTCAGTTAAGTAGCAGAGGGGTTTATTGACCATTTTCAACTGCTTTGGTGTTAATGAAATTAACAACAGGTCCACCAGAGGGTCAACTATGAGACAAACCCAAAACAGGAATGCTTTTACAGGTGGAGGTCACTGACATTTTTTCTCTCTTCATCTTTTCTTTGTATTTTTTCACTACTTTTGGCTAGTGTCAGTTTCACTACTGGTAGCAATACCTGGACCCTACAGAGGTTGCACAAGTAGTCCAAATCCTCAATGATGGCACATGAATGCATTCCAGTAGCAGACGGTTTGCTGTGCACAGCACAGCACAGTCTCAAGATCATGGAGGAGATTCCAGGAGACACACAGTTACTCTAGGAGAGCTGGGCAGGGCTGTAGAAGGCTCTTAAGCTATCAGCAGGACCGGTATCTGCTCCTTTGTGCAAGAAGGAACAGGAAGAACGCTGCCAGAACTACAAAATGACCTCTAGCAGGCCACTGATATGAATGTCTCTGACCTGTGTCTGAACTGTCTCTGACTTCATGAGGGTGGACTGATGACCAGATATCCTAACTGCCCGAACCATGGAGGATCTGGGAGGAGATTCCCCAGGACACCATGTTGTCAGGCATCCATACAAGCCTGTTGGGGCCATAAAAATTACTGAGTACTATTTTGAGTTGCTGCAATGAAATCTCAGCAAAATAGATTAGCCTGAGCAATAATTTTTTCACTTTGATTTTGGGGACGTCTTTGAATTCAGTCCTCATTGTGTTGATCATTTTCATTTCTATCAAACAATGTGATATTTTTTTGTTCCTGACACATTACCCAGGCAACATCAGTATAGATATCCAGCAAGATTGTTTTCCCATTGAGATCTGATGTGTCTTCAAAGTGTTTCTTTAATTTTAATTTTTTTTCTTTTCTTTTTTTTTTTTGCACAGTGTATATCATATATTGACAGACAGGATGAAGCTGTTATGACACAGTTCAAGTCATTTCCTTTTTATAACACCCATTCCACCCACCAGATGTCCTCAGACTTCCATTCTGCTTTCAGTCACATTCTTGCCACACTCGGCTAGTTCCAATTTCCTCAATCACCCCTTGTATCCTGCTTTCAGACTCCTTTCCTTCATTAGATTGTATTTGGATTCTGTATACATTTTTTTTTACCTTTTACAACAGACCATTTTAAAGTTTTTCTGCATTTCTGATTCAGTCTGCTGTGGGACCTACTTCATGGGAAGCAGTAGGTTTCTGTGTTTTTTACTTTAGCACCAGCAGCCTGAAGACACATGCCAGAAAAGTTGGTCTGCCAGTTCCTTGTTGAATTACAGCAGCAGTTATTTGTACTTTGCTCCTCCTGCACACTTTATTAAACACATGATGAGATGAATTCCATGACATTATGAATCTGAAGTTAATGTGGTGACTGTTGTTGACCATTCAACTGTCACCCAATATGCAAGTTAAGTTTAAGCACAATAAGCACATTAATATACTGTCATGTAAAAAAAGAAAGGTTTTTTGTACAATAGAAATTAAGAGGGTAAGTATCAGCCAGGTGCTCATAATCAAATTCACTTCATCAAGTGAACAATTTTATAGAGGTGTGAAGATCACTATAAAGGCAGAAGCTTTGGTAATTTGCTGGTCTGCAGCATTCAGGTATGTATTAACATAATGTCACTATCCTTCCAGGACTGGACGTCCCAGGAAATTCATCCCAAGGTCAGACCGTGCAATGCTGAGAGAAACTGCAGAAAACTCAATAGCTGCATTTCAGACTCTTGAGGCCTCAGTAAGGATTTTAAGTGTTAAAGTTCATGACAGTACAATTTAACACAAATATGGCTTATTTGGAAGGGTTTCCAGGAAAAAGCCTCTCAGCCTCTTTAAAAAGAACATAACAGCACAGTTTAGAGTTGCAATGTTGCATCTGAACAAACCACAAGACTTGTGGAACAATGTCCTTTGGAGACAACCAAACACAGCACACCAGCACAAACACCTCATACCAACTGTCAAGCACACTGGTGGAGGGGTGATGATTTGGGCTTGCTTTGCAACCACAGGATCTGGGCACCTTACAGTCGCTGAGTCAAATGTGAGGCCGTCTGAGTGACGACTAGAGCCTGATCGAAACTGGGTCATACAGCAGAACAATGATCCCAAGCACAGCAGCAGTGGTTAAAAGTCCAGACCTCAGCCCGACTGAAATGCTGTGGCAGGATCTCAAGAAAGCTGTGCATAAATAAATGCCTGCAAACCTCAATGAACTGAAGCGACATTGTAAAGAAGAGAGGGACAAAATTCCTGATAAAGTCATACAGAAAACATTTACTTCAAGTAGACCCAAAGGTGGATCTGCTAGTTAATCAATCATGGGGTGTACTTAGTTTTTCACAGGACTGCACAGAGCTCTGAGTGACTGCAACATAATGTTATCCATAGCCGATGTAGTCAACCCTCCCCATCTCTGAGCTTTGGAGTTTCTTACTAAGAGTTGTGCATAGCAGCTTTATATAAAGAATAAGAAGAAACTTATAGTTTTGACCTTTTAGGGCCCTTTTTTGGCACTCCTCCTAGTGATGAAATAAGATCCCATGTGAATACAACCAAGGGGATCTAAATACAAAAGGGGGTGGGGTCAATTTTGATCAATTTTGAGTTAATACTGTATTACTGAAACAATCGTTTACTGTGTGGAAAAATTGTCTTTGACACCATGTTAGAAATTTAACTGATAAAATGTTCACATTTTGAGGCTCACCCTTGTTGAGATGCATTGTGAAAAATTATTGCATAGCTTCTTGTTTTTATTGTGGCATTTTGGTTGCACGGTGCAATGCATTTGTTCACATTAAAGCTACCATAAAAATCTTCAGGTTGCTGCGCTAAAAAGAGTAAATGAATGAACATTTGTGATTTAATGTGAATGTAGTGTAAGAAGAAACCCTCTGACTATTAGGTCAGCATGCTTACTGACTATAAGTGTCATGCAAAGAGACAGTGACTGTCAGGGACAAAGATTGCTCCAGTGAAATAATTTGACAGTGCTGGCAACATGTGTCTTCCAATAAATGGTTACACAAAATGATGGAAAGAGGTAGGAAATGGTGTAAGTCAGCAGAAATGAGACGTACACACACGCGCGCGCGCGAGCACACAAACACACTATGTCTGACTTCTCTATCCACCCTAAATGAGAATGACACTGAAATACAGACAAGTGTTCTTGTCACTGAAGCCTGAAATTGCCTTTTCCCTCCCGCTGTTGATTGCGTTTCACACTCAGTGGAACAAGAGCCAGGACCCCGAGACAGCTTCAACGTGGATGTGTGTCTATGTCTAGTTTTATTCATTAGTGCTGCACTCACACCAGTTTTAGAGATGTGATATTCAGGCTGTGAGACTGTATTTATGAATGAAGGTTCAACAGGAGAGCGCTCTGGTTAGTTAACCAGCCAGCAGTCTAATTTCCCTCCTCTTAGCATGGTATGGCTGTGGCTGTGCAAGGCTGCAAATAACTTTACTGCAAATTAATTTGTTTACAAAACTGCTTCCTTACTAACAGTCATGCCTTCTTTTCCAGGCAGCCATCAATTTTTTGTGTTCTCACTCTATAGACACCAGATTTTCAGTGCAAAAACAAACAAACAAAAAACATAAATAAGCAAATAAAAACACATTCTTGCTCTCACAAGTTAGAAGTGAAGTATAAAAGTGAAGTATAAAACACTCAGAAGATATTCCTACACGTTCTGCTCATGCTGAATTAAAAACTTTTTTTTTTATAGATATTGTTTACAAAACCATTCGGTTTGCTGAGTTCACTTATGTTTCTTAGTGGAGATTGATGATGATTGATTCCTAGTGAAAGATTGATACTCAAGATACTTGAGTATTTTTTTTCTACATCACTATATTTCAAAGGAAAACTGATAGTCCATAATAAATTAAGGAAACTCTTTGTTTAGAGTAGCAGGAGTATTCAAATCCCTAATGTAAATCAAACAGCAAACTTTTCAGGTGACGCATTATGCTGATTCTTTACCCCCTCTGGGGATTTGTGTTTTTTATACAGGAAGGTTGGAGGTCACGGCCACCTTTGGGACTCTGGGGCTGGCAGCAGTTCTGTTTCACCCTTGTTCAGTGACACATTCATGATGCTTGCAGACATTAAGGACTGATTTCAGGTTTTATGGGTGAAGGTAAGTGTAAGAGCTACTTTAATCTAAAGTTTGGACAAACTTTATTACTCATATCTAGCTCCTGCATGATTAAAGCACGATGTATAAATATTTGTGAATGCGACTGTTAATGTTCCTTTTAATATATCGAGTGACGTCAGTTTTTCTACTGTGTGACTATGTTGTGATGATTCCAAAATAAACAATTAAAGTCTGAATTATATCTTCTGTCAGGATTGAGTTACTGTGCAAGCAGCTCAGAAGCGGCATGGAAAGAGCCAAAGAAACACCATTACAGTCAGTCTACTACTCATTATCCCAACGCACAGCCCTGCTTTATTCTGTCTAGTGGAGATGTTTCTTATATGACAACCAGAGGAAATCAGCTCAGACATAACTGCCACACTTTAGCTATTGAGTAAGGTTAAAACAAAGACTTTTACAGCTTACAATATACACCGCATTAAGCCTATAGAAAGAAGTGATACAGCTCCTGCATTAGCACAAGCTTTACGGACCACATATAATAACATATCAAACCTTTTTATTGGCAGAGATGGTTCACGGTGACATGAGTTCACTCTATGAGCAGGCTGTCAATGACCTCCAGTGGTAAACAGCGCACAGTGCATTTGACATTAATGAGAAGAGAAAATCACTAGATGGCGCCACATGAGTGAGAATGAAATGTGACAGTGTGTGAGCCTGTGGTCCAAAGGTTAAGCTGGTTCCTACCCCTAGGCCAACCACCCAACCATACACACACACACACACACACACACAGAGAGAGAGAGAGAGAGACAAACACGATGATACATGAAATATATACATAAAAACTCCTCCCTTCAGCTAGTTACATTTTACGTATCAGATCAAAGACAAACAGCCTGCATGTGCCGAGCTGATTTACACTCTGTCAATATTTCAAAAGTCCAAAGGTCAAAGATTAGACATTTAGTGTCCATTTCTCCAGGATATTTGTGTCATCAGCTGCATGTCAGTATGAATCTCCTCTCACATGAACATAAATACACAACACCTGAGTGCAAGTCTGTTTGATTAAATCTGAAACTGTTATTATGAAAACATTATAAACAACATCACATGCTAAGCCAGATTTGTTCATGTTACTCACAGAGCTTCCGGTGAAACTCGAGTGAGCTGCAATCAAACATCTCTGAGTGAAAATCTGGTCTACTTCAACACGTGTTTGTAAGTGAGAATGGATTGTGATGTGTCACTTGGACACAGTCACCTAGGCGTGTCTGTGGCAGCTACAACTCGAATTTCCATCTCCTGTTACTCCACTCCCACTGCATGAACAGAGAACCCTGGAGCGTCTTTTGATCCATTTGTTTTGAAGAAAGATTCCTTTGTATTGATTTTTTTGGCTGTTGTCAAGAAAAATCAGAAAATTGTCTGCTTTTTAACTGTGACAACCACCAACAGTGGTTTATTCAGCCTACCTCACATTACAGTATAACCAATAGGCTTTAAAGGCCAGCTGGGTAATTCAACCAATCATTTAATCTCCTATGATGATCTCAAGAGGTATTCAGAGTTCTCTGCAGGTTCATCTGGCCTCTCTGACTTTGACAGGCTTGTGTCTCTCGCTTTCTGAAGAAACTGTCACAGCCAGTTGGGCCAAGTGGAGGAAGCAGATAAAGAGTTGATTGATATGCGAGAGTTACGTGTGTGACAGCAGAGACGCGTGGCTGGCGTCAAACCGGTCCGGGAGGAGTCAGGGGAGCTGCTGGTGTGCAAAAGCAACAGTATCTGTTTGTCTGGGGGAAGAAAAGTGCAGTGTGTCACACTTCCCTTTTGTAAGTTCAGTACATAGGCTTTTTGTAATGGTGACATCCAAATAGGCCCTTCAGAGTGGAAACATTTCATTAGGATGGTTATGTGTAGCAAACAACAGCGTGTTCTGAGCGGCATCACAATGAAGAGACTTCACATTTGGTTCTCTTTTGGTTTGCCATTTTATCTGGACTACAGTGAAGGACTTAAAGATGACTGTAGCAGTCTCAGCAGCGTTATCTCTACTGTGTTTTGGTGCGCGTGTGTGTGTGAGGCTAGATCCTCTAAATTTATCCTAACCATCAAAACTCCCTCATATCTCCATCTGTCTGACTGACATTTTCAATATCACAGGCAGCAACATCTGAGGCCTCAAATGGACAGTGGAGCAGGTATGAGGAGGACTGATGGGAGGAAAGAGCCTTCAGACAGCAAACTTTAAAATAACCTTAGTAAACACTACTTTCAGCTGCTCCCTTAGTCATAAGGGGTCATCACACAAACATATTTTGCAGTTTTTTACACCACATGACCTTCCTGACACAGCCCCTAAGGGATTTGTGTCTCCTCCTGGGATCAAAACAGACATTTTTTATTTCTTAGGTGTCTGTGTAAACCATTATAACATGGAGCTTTTTTCATATCTTTGTTGTATTTTATTCTAATTACAAAACAGTTCATAATAATCAGTAGATAGTCATGTACAAGCTATTTGTCCTTTCCCCAGCTGGTTCAGAGATTTAATATATACCGAGACGAACACACTTCTTTGACAAACACAAAAGCAGGGCTACTCGTGTCTAACGCAGAATTTAGAGCAATGAATAAACAAGACAAAGAGGAGCAGAGATAACGAAGCCAGCAGAAACAAAAGGGAAGAACAAGAGGAGCGGGAATTATCAACCACAGCTAGACAATTCCTGCTCCTCTCTACGCATTCTGCTCTGAAGGTTACCTTGATATATTGGAAGACTGATGTCTTCAAGCTAAAATCTATTTTTTATCCTCATGTGTCACTGAAATCCCTTTCATCTGTCTCTCGTTGGATCGTATTTATCAAATATCTACCGCTTTGATTCACCATCAAAGTTGTAGATGTGGAAATCATTTTCCCTGAGATGCAAATCAAGTCTATGAATAGAATCGGTGTTTTAATCTCAGATTAAGTTACCTGTCAGGTTCTTTCTATGGGAGTGAGCGCTTTACAGAGAGCACAAACAGATGAGTACGAACAACAACACAGTTTAAATCTAACCAAGAGGAGGCATGTCAGTCATTGTCTGTACATTTATAACGTGTGTGGCTATGTTTGCTTTAATTATTTTGCTTTTTAAAGATATTTAAACCTTTATTTAAATAGTTCTGTGGAATATGAACAAAGCTACCTTAATGTCACTTTGTGACGTACCATTCTGAAGTCTCCAGATGAGCATTTTCACAGTTGCCATCTTGGTGTTTTGAAACCAGATGTGACGAGAGGGGCAGGTAGGAGTGTGAACCTATACACTCACAGGCCGTTGGTAAGTGAAATACTGCACAGTTCTGATTAGTAGTTATGTGTAATGTTGAATGGGGTCCCCTCATAGCTCATCAGGTATCAGCTAATGTTAGAGGTTCAAAAGGATGGGAACCAAGATCCACCTCTTCTGTTTACCCTGTGTACACTGTGTCAACAACGACAACCACAAAAAAGCTCCAAAAGCTGCATTAATCCTGGAGTTTTTTAAAGCTGTCATTTAAAATAAAACCAAACATTTGTGTCATGCCACAATTCAACAGAGTAAGCATTTTTAATTTAACCTGTAAATATGACTCTTCCAATATGCCACTTGAGAGAACAAGCTCCTCCTTTTGAGTCTGATTAACCACGGGAGTGTTACACAAATAACCCACCAACCATGACAGTTTGTTAATCACATGTCAAGCTGTACGCACTGCAGGTACCTGGCCCTCTTACAAATCCCTTCATGGGTGTGTTTGTGTGAGCGCACGACATGGCTGTGCTATTTATGGGTGTTTTGTTTTGTTGTTGGTAATGTGTTACGACAGTGGATTGTGTGAACACTGGGTGTTGCCCCCATTGCCCCAGGAACATGAGAAAAGGTCTTATGGAAAATGGAGAAATCGGTCAGGGGAGAGTTGTGCACATTTCTGAATAAGTTCATAAGGCACACTGTGAATTTCAGACTTGTTGCTCATTAATAAAACAATGGAGGTTTTCCTTTAATGCCTTTGCAGTACACAAGACAGACATTGTACATTTGGTTTTTCATCAGCAGCACTGTCCTGCTGGCTCTGAACCAGTCCTGGGGTATCAACCTCACAGAAAAATGTTCCATACCAGTCTGTGCTTGCTGTGCCTGCTTCCAGTTATGAACCAGATGCCTCTGCAGGCTTACAAAGTTTATGCTGCCTTCTCTTACATATAATAGACAAAAGCTTTGATGAGGGTTGGATTTCTTTCATTGCCAAAAATCACCCATCCAAATCATTGACTTCACGTGTTCCAATCACTTCCATGGCCACAGGTGTATAAACCAAGCACCCAGGCATGCAGACTGCTTCTACAAACATTTCTGAAAGAATGGGTCGCTCTCAGGAGCTCAGTCAATTCCAGCGTGGTACCCTGATAGGATGCCACCTGTGCAACAAGTCCAGTTGTGAAATTTCCTCGCTACTAAATATGCCACAGTCAGTTGTTAGTGGGATTATAACAAAGTGGCAGCGACTGGGAATGACAGCAACTCAGCCACAAAGCAGTAGGCCACGTAAAATCGTAGAGGATGCTGAGGCACAGAGATCACTAAACTTCTGCGGTCAATCACTACATATCTCCAAACTTCATTGGCCTTCAGATTTGCTCAAGGACAGCGCATAGAGAGCTTCATGGAATGGATTTTCGTAGCCAAGCAGCTGCATCCAAGCCTTACATCACCAAGTGCAATCACACTTCTCCAAATATCAATCTGATAGACAAGTCTGATTTTGGCGGTTGCCAGGAGAACAGTATTTGTCTGACTGCATTGTGCCAAGTATAAAGTATGGTGGAGGGTGGATCATGGTGTGGGGTTACTTTTCAATAGTTGGGCTCGGCCTCTTAGTTCCAGTGAAAGGAACCAAGACATTTTGGACAACTTCATGCTCCCAACTCTGTGGGCATGGCCTGTGGGCTTCCTGTTCCAACATGAATACGAACCAGTGCACAAAACAAGGTGCATAAAGACATGGATGAACAAGTTTGGTGAGGAAGAACTTGACTGGCCTGCACAGAGTCCTGACCTCAACCCAATAGAACACATTTGGGATTCATGTGAAAGCAGATGAGCAAATACTTTTGGCTATATAGTGTGTATCTACACAAGAAAAAATGAATAAGATGACTTTGAAGTACAAAGTTTTATTGAAATTCAACATGACTGAAATGTGAAGGAACCCACTTCCCATTTATTCTTTGTGTTAGCTTAATAAAAATATTGGATGTGCTGTGTGCACAAGCATGCAAACAGAAAACAAAACAACTACAGTGACAAAAAAGCTGAACCCCTAATTAAGACATTAGGAATACGGTGAGGACTATATATAATTTGGTGCATTTTCCCTTCCCATAGTAGATCATAAATATTCACTTCTGGGGTGCTGGTACAGCCTCTGCATGCTTTTGTCTACCGTGCTTCTATTTATTACATTTTGTGCAACGCAGGCAAGCTGTGATCCTCCTTTTTGTTAAGCAGGTGTTTCACAAGTGGCACTTTAACATCAACATTGACAGCAAATTCCAAAACATACAATGTACAAATTACAAAATAAATATGCAACTTTAAAAAAGAAATCCCTTTTTTTGTCTCATCGAGGGATAAAATAGGCCCACAAAGTAGTTAACAACAACTTGGCACTTTTGATTAATATTAAAATGCATTTTCCTTGTTCTTTACTTGACTTAAAGAGAAACAGTGTTGAAACATAATTCATGCAGCAAGTGAGGAAAAAAATAAGAAAAAAAAAACGTTACATGTTAAGTTTGCATGAAACAGAGCGAAGGTCACTCCACATGCATGCACGCGCGCATGCGCGCACACACACACACACACACACACACACACACACACACACACACACACACATCTCCTTTCTGAAGAAGAAATGCTGCTCAGTAAGACACAGAAGCCAACAATTTCCTTTCCAGTTGTTGTGAGGCAGAGCTGGTGCTGCAGAGACTCTAATGCTGTAGCCCTTATCCAGCCTCGCTTCAGGCTCCACCGTCCCCCAACGACAAAATTTGATTTCAGCACTCATCAAAGAACATCTTTGCAGCCAGTTTTGCCATCTGACACCGGTTGGGAGATGGTATCCTCGGGAATAAATTTAAGTGGGATTCAAAGTGACCTGCGCTCATCACACCTGCAAATGAGAGAAAAGGCAAAAAATAATCAGGTATAAGCTTCAGCAATGCGTTTTCACTGCAGCTAATAAAACTGCAAATCACATAAAACCCCCGTGGTTGTGTTCACCTTGAGTTGTGCTTTGAATCGAGGTCAAAGGGTTTTAATTAAGGCTTTTAATGTGTGAAGTGTGCGGATACATCCTTCTCCTTTTGTCTTTGATCAGTGACACAGACTGGAACGCTGAGCTCTTCAAGCCACAGCTGCACATACAGCATCTCACTGTCTCACTGCCTTGTTCATTTCAATCAAATGTACGACTGCACTGGACTGTCTATTGCAATACAGGATCGTCATTCATATGTTCGTAATAATGAGGTGTATACTTGAGTTACATTTGTTTTCACACTCTTGACGTACAGTAATAAGGCAAAACCACACCCTCCGCCCGGGGGTATGAGAAAATAATTAGAACCCTGAGATTGTTATGTAATGTAAATGTCTGGGGAGACTTCTCACTCACTTTCTCCATCCTCGTCATAAGACGACTGTTTAATTAATGCTGCGCTCAGACATGGGAACAATAAAAAGATCCAGCAAGAGAAGACTGATTAGGAAAATAAAAAGGACAGAGTGAGGCTTAGCAAGATAATGGCCAAATCAGTCTAAACATTAATCATTGATGCAACGGAAATTTGTTTTAATTTCATGCATGGTTGGGTTATTCTCATAAATGAATTATTCTATCAGACTGTAAATTTGTCAGAGATAAAGACAATGCAGCTGCAAATGAGTTTACAGCACATGCTTTCAATGGGGAATCTCTGAGCTCACGCGTCTCCACAAATTATAAATAATCCCGCCAATCAAATCAATAAACTGTTAGCATACAGGTGGACAGAAATTCGGCAGCACTTTCAGTGTCCAGTATGTCCAGCACTGTGCAAAAGTTCTGAGTCAACACTCTTTAAACTTTGCTAGAAAAATGGGAAATAGGTGCAGCGATTTATTGAAACGTGCAAACATACAAGGAAATACAGTATATAAAGCAGAGTTTGCATGATTTATGAATTTTAAAAGTCAATATTTGGTATGACCACATTTATTCTTCAACACAGCCTGAACTCTCTCAGGCAGCTTTCTTGTAATTTCTTTAAGTAGTCTTCATGAACAGTTCTCCGGGCCATTGATTTTTAGTCCAGTTCTTCTGTAATTAGTCTTACCTCTGCCTTTTCTCCCCATTTCCCTTAAGAATGGCATCTTGACTGTCACCTTTCCACTGAGACTACTACTGTGGTCAACTGTGGATCCACTGAAGGGCCAGATGTATCCATCAGGTCCTGTGTCAGGTCTTTGCTTTCTTGTTTCTTAAGAACTTAATGGCTTTCAGATACAATTCATGTTTTATAGATATTTTTAGGCCTGACACTTCTTTTGTTCTCCACTTCAGCTTCCTCGTTTTTTTTT
>VUQJ01026335.1:26852-41265 GCA_015108635.1 Andinoacara biseriatus
GGAAGCCACGCATGGCACTTCTGATGAAAACTGGAGGTTGACGGGGTCGACAAGGAAATGACAGCTGACAATGACAGAGAAAGAGATGACAGCGGTGAAATACGTCATGCACAGGTAGTGGTTGGGGTAAAATCTCTACTTGACCCTGTCATGAATGCCTGCTGTCTCGTTACCTCAGGCCTGGAAATTCTCTTACTTTTCACCTACAGCAGAATTCTGTGGATGGTCAAATAGTCGAAATGTGCTGAAAAAAAACCCAAATAATTCTCTGCATCTTACAGAACATTTATTTATTTAAATTTCTTAATAAATTAACTTTGGCCAAGACCACAGACTGAGGAAAGAGCACCCAGTGAACTAATGTACAGGGTTAGTGATATAAATGTGAGAAATAAGTCGCCAAGTGCTTGCTCATAGGGGGTCGTTTGACTGTTGGGTTTTTCTCTGCAGTATTGTTGGGTCTTTACCTTTACCTTACAATACAAAGCGCCTTGAGGCGACTGTTTGTTGTGAATTGGCGCTGTATAAATAAAATTGAATTGAATTGAATTGAATTAAGCTTTGACTGTTTATTTTATGTAGCCGACGGTTTGCATAGAAATTCCACATTTAAATATTCCATTTTTAGCTCATCTGGTCGAAGGCTCGATGAGCTCAGGCCACGGTGACGCGTCCTTCTGTTGGTCAATCCCAACGTTTGCTGCTCCTCCTACAGTATTAGCCAAATCTTAGTGAAACTAATTGCTGTGCTCAAGGTCGAGGTCATGTGATGGACCACGGCCAGACGAGCTACTGCGTCACTGACGTTCTGGTTTCTGTCTTCTATATTTAAAACATTACCGTGGAAACAGCTGACACTAAAGTCAGTGACCTCATACATACAGTAACTACATAATCAAAGCAATATTTAGTGTGACCACCAGATTCTGATTTTCCTTATTTTTGCTAATATATGTATAAGTCATACTGTAAATGTGCTATTATAACAGGGGATTCCCATAATAAACACTCCAGCCTTTTGTGCATTTTTTTAAAAAAGCTGCAGCCTTTTTATGAGCAACGCGTCGTCTGGCGTGCCCTGACAGACTAGGTCGTGAGAGCGAGCATGTCCTTTGTAATTAAAAGGGACGACATTTTAACCCACGTCATGACCTCTTCTTGACCCTCACTAAACCTCAGAACCTCAGACTTATTTAAAGCAAAAATCAAATCAAGTGAATAAAAGCTTAAAGTTCCAACAGGACACAAACCAAGGTTCTCCCCTCTGATAAACCAATAACCTGTGCCACTGACCCCCCCCCACCTCCCGACACCAATGTTGTGGATCATCATTTGTCGTGGTTCGTGGGTTTTAAATCTTAGTTATACAGAATATTTCCGTTTGGGTTTCAAAGTTTGATTTCTTGTGATATCGTTGAATAATGTAGATATTGCTGATTTCGATTTTACTCTTTTTCTAGTAATAAACTTCTGTTTTGCCATCGTGTGTTTTGGTTCGTGTGTTCGTGGTTATTCTGGGATGTTGAGCTTCAGTTTTCTGGTTCCTGTCGCGTGTTTGTGGAGTTTTTGGATGCCTGTTTTAAAGAATTGCTGTTCCAGTGATAGTTTTGAATTCTTGGTCCTTGTCAGGTTCTTTGTCGTGCTCCTCAGTTGGATTTATTTATTTTTTTTATCTTTTTTGGACTCTTAATGTTTCAACATTTGCACAATACTTAATTTAAGCGGCTCACCTTTTGTTTCTCAGTCAGCGTGTCAGCGTGTCCTAACACTCTGCGACATTGATACAGACATTGCATCAGGGCATTGATGCCACAGGATACAGTGCTGGCAATAGGGGAGACACAGGAAGCATTGGATAAAGTGCCTTGAACACAGAAGCTTCACCTATCTGCTGTTCAAACCTTGGTTTGCAAGATGCAGCCAATCAGAAGAAAGCTGTCTTTCTTTGAACTCTAGCAGAGTCTGAACTAAGTGGGTCTGTAAATGAGCAGAATAGTGTCCCCTTTAAAATAACACCAGCTCTCTCTTACGCAGTGTTTTTCATTGTCTTTGGCAGGCAGTTGGATCCAGTTGTCTTTGACAACTCATATACTGAGAGTTTGGTTCTGAGGTTAAAAAAAAAAAATCAGTGCAATTCCAGAAGAAAAGAACAAAGAATCTGTCAGCAACAACCAGGGCAGCTCCTAGTCTACTCACCTCTGCATCATCTCCTGAGGCATTCCTGCATTGTACATCTCCAATGCAATAATCACATGACATTTAAAACTGAGCTCCTTTTACCACCATGAAAAACACCAAACACACTCACACACACACACACAAGCGCATGCACACAGCGAGACATAATTAACTTCAGTAACATATCGTCCTGCAGAAAGAAGTGACTTTTAAGGTTGACTGTTTCGGTTACATTGCCACGCTGTGCCGTGGACTTTTCACATTCTCAGACCTTTCTGTTAGAGGACCCCCTTCACACAGTGTCAAAAGATTACCCAGCCGAGGCACATTAAAATGAACAAAGTGCTCAGCAACTCCCATTAGCTGGAGAATTTCTTTGAATCCGTGACCCTCTGGGAGGCCTGTCTGTAGAAGAAAAAGCTTTCCTAATTAAGTGAAGGGATTGTATGGCGAGTCAAGAGTATTGAAGCGAGTGGACATAAACTTTGACGAAAAAATAAAGGATTTTGCTGGAGAAGCACTCTCTTTTATGAAAGCCCGGGCTTGAACAGAATGGGAAAGTTGTGCCATCTTATCGCGCGCTGGCCCCTATCACAAAAAGCAGAACGCCGGAGTGTACTTCTGACAACCACGCGGACGGCCGTGGGGAAATGGTGAGGATGATTAACTCCAATTTAGGACTCATTAACATTCCTGCCGGATCATCACATGCACTGTTGTTGATGAAAATCACTACTGACAAGTCTATAATTATGGGACACTTCTGAATTGGTCTGGATGACCGGTTCCTTTCAGAACGAGGGCACAATGAGAAAACCACCGACTTAGAGAGACGAGGACAGAAATGACATTTGTGGACTCGGGCCGGTTTCCATTGATTGCTTTGTCAACATGTAATCTCGCTGCGGCATCGCAAGGGGAAGGTCGTCCAGGCGGGATGGCCCAGGGGGGAATCTGAATAATGCAGATTGTCTAAGTGAAATGTAGTGACGGATACCTACACCCCCAATTCTTTGTGGTTCTGCTCCAGTGCCCTTGTCCGCCGTCTCTTTTCCCTCCACGCTTCAGCATGTCCCACTTTCACAATGGGCAAGATTTACCACTTTGCAGACGAGGAGAGCACACTTTCACCAAGATGAAGGCTATTTATTTTCCCCCTTCAGCGGGTGGCAGATTGAGAGCTTGATATACAGGTTATCACTGGTGTATCTAGGTTTCCCCCGCTGAGGATCACACTCACGGCTACATACTGTACTCTAGCCCAGTTCTATCTGTGGGGTTGCACTGCCTGGTGCTTTCATTTGGGTGATCATTGCTGTGTGTGTGTGAGACCAAAGATGTGAAGCCAGAAAAGAGAAACATGGCAGATAATGAAATATTCAGTCACAGTGATTAGAGGCAGCGTCAGGAGCCTTCTCAGTGCTTCCCCTTGGTGTTAAGCGAGAAGAGGATATTGTTCATTTGGAGCTCGATGATGAACAGATGTCCACGCGCAGCTTCCCTGGCACGAGCTGCTGGAGTCGACAGATGCCCCGGACCTTGTTCCACCTTGGACGGTGTGCTCAAAACCACCTGTGTAAATTTTGCTGTTAATTGAACATCTACAGCTCACTAATGGCCTCCGCTGCTGCTAAGCACCTCCTCGTGGCGGATGGCCACAAACGTGCAGACTGATCCAACTGAGATCCCACCGAGAGACGTTCATGTTTTTGCATTCTGATCACAAAATGCCTTGATTGTATTTACAGAGAAACCTCATCAGTCGTGCCACTATTTAACCGATGTGTGACGCTACCGTCTTTGAAAGACTAATAAAGTCAGCACTTCAGCTCAGAGTGTGGTTCGTGTCCTGTGTGGGACCAATGTTTGATTTTTCTCCACTTTTTATTTGCATTTCAATTTTATTTTAATTTCAATTGTTACACTCAACTTTCATTTCCCCTCACTGTTTGGTTGGGTTTCGTTACAGGCTCTATCCAAGCGTCAGCACGGGATGAGTCGGGGGATAAGATCAGGCTGACATTTTACAGGAGGGATTCCCAAAGCAGGGCCAGCAAGATAAATGAGAGGGGTCGTAAAATAGTCCAGACAGAGTGAAAAAAACTTTATATGTTGAGCTCTCAAATTTAGTAGTAACCTGTGATGGGGGGCATTGCTCCATAGTGCAGTGGTTTACACAATTGAGACACAAACCTCTTTGGAGTTGAGTCAGGAATGGCATCCGGTGTAAAAGTCTGCCAAATCCAGCATTCGGAGCTGTGGCACGCCCTCGTGAATAAAGGGAGCAGCTTCTTTGTGAAGAGGGCACTGAGCGAAGTCTATGACAATTTTCTGATCTCTGCTTATTTCTTTTATTAGAATCACATCAGCTCCAGCCTTGACCTTGACTATTCTTCAGTAAATACACATGCTGCAGTCTACATTCACCAAAAGATCTTCTCACGCGAGAAACCATGAAATACGTAAGAGAATCTTTTTTTTTAAAGGACATCATAAATATAACGAGTGGACAATATATAATACTGTAGGTTTTATTTCCAGCTCTTTTTGTCTTTTTGAGAATTAGCATGTGTTTAAAAACAATAAGACACACAGTGAGTGTAGGCGGCAGTCAGGATATCAAAACCAGCTCCTGCATCCAACCAAAATTCAGTAAAATCACCAACAGCTGCTTGCAAAGAAAATGTAAACAAATGTGATTTTAAGGTTTGAACAGCTGATTAATGTTTTTATAACTCAGTCTGCACACACACACACACACACACACACACACGTGGTATGTGGTGCTGTAATGACACAGATAATTATACAAGTGATGCAGTCTCAGCTTTGTCAGCTTCCGCCTTTAGTTAGTTTGAAGAAACCAGACTTGCAAAAGCATTTTTCCCTCCCGGCAGCTGCTTGATGTCCTCTCCAATCCACATCTATTGCGCGCTTTATGTTGTCATTCTGTTTCTCACAGTGTAATTTTACCATTGTTATTTCTATACCTACATCTTTATCTAATGCATGTGTGTCTGTTTTGGAAGATGCGACTCCTTTTCGTCCCTGTTGAAAGGATTTTTTTTTGTGGCCCTTTTCATTACCTGAAACAGGAGGACGGAGGATGTCGTGTGCGCTACACATTCTCAGGCCTGCGATTTGTGATCATAAACACTGATATGAAAACAACAGTGCTCGTGGTTCAGGCTCTCTACACAACTATCTTTTCTCTGATAAAGAGCTGCTTTTAAAACTAATATGCTATCAGCTAGATTATTTTCAACCACAATATTTGGGGCTTAAAGAGGATACAGTGAGTCTGCATTTATTAGATTTTCCCTAGTGCAGAATGAAAATTCTGCTTCTTGTTTTTGTTCTATAAATTGACTTGATAAGCAGCGGACTGTTTGACATCCTATTCAGCTGCAGAAAGCAGAATTTTCTAATCTGCCTTATTAGAAAAAGAGGTTTGCATTTCAAACACGTACAGCCTGCTGCCATTCAAACACACGAGGAGCCCTAATGCTTCCTGTTGTCATTGCTGATGTTTGGCAGGCCAAAACCATCGCCATTCGCTTCCTTTGCAGTTACTGAGAAATATGGTAGGACACCTAGTCTTGCTGTGATGTACTGCATTTCTGTAGATGATTAGGCGGCTTTTATGGAGGAACCAGGGTGGTCTGACAGAAGCGGTACCTTGGGGTGATCTTGTACTCCTGGCAGATCGGCGCAGGGGTGGCAGGGCAGAAATATGAACGTCGTCGGCTCTGGTTGTGCAGCATATCGCATTAATAAACCACCTCAATGCATCACTCTCCGGCCCTCTGGCCTGGACCGCTGCCCAGAACAAAGAGATTGAAAGTCATTTGAATCAGGGGTGCAGAGCAGAACTCACTCGAAATAAAAGCTACCGACTACACCCCCGGTGAATACCAATCACACCGGGAAGGCCGGCAGAGCAATTGGTTAAAAGTGATGGGACAGGAGTGCAGAGGCTTCAGAACGTGCCTTTGAATCCTCCAGTTTGTAGGATTTCTTCAGCATTAAAGTAATCCAGTGATAGTTGTCGTTGCTTCCACCGCTGCACAGCAAAAATAAGTAAAAGTGGCTGTTAGCTAATTTGGCAAACTTCATTTTCATAATTGTAAACAAATACAGTGTAAAACAGCACTTATGCAGCTGCCACAGTGTAACGCAGTTTTGCATGGTAAACTGAACCTTCAGCCAGTTTTTAGCTCTTCTACCTTTAAATTGTCCAAAGTCAGATTGATTGAAATGTAATTATTTGCCTGCAATTATGTTTTGTCTCATGTGCCACACGTGTCCACTGAGCTCTTCACTTTTTGTACCTGAGCTGTCATGAGCAGCGAGCCGCTTTATTTTAGTTCAAATATGAGAAATGAGAGGAGATATTACAGAAAAGTCACTGCTATGTATACAAATCAGTCTGGCTCAATAAAACCAAACCGAACAAATCAACTTATCAAATGCAGTAAAAACAAAACAAAAAAAAAACACCACTTCCTGCTGAGAACCTGAAATGTCGGGAAATGCAGGAAACAAAGTATTAAAGTTCAGCATAATTTTGGGAGATGTACTGAATTTTAGCCACGCAATAAACAGACCAACACAACCTACACGTCCAAATCAGAGGCTCACTGGAAAAGCTGTAAAGTCAGCATGCTTGTTAGTATGTAAATAACAAATAGTAACCTTCAAAGCAGTGACGCTTTCAAAAGCAAATGCCAGGCGGTGATTTTGGTGATTATAGATATAACGATGTTTTGTTTGTGTTGATCTGACCCGTCGAGACGTTCGTTTATTCAGACTTCTGAAGGTGTACTGTGGGATTTGGAAACACAGCCTTTATATCAGGACAACACGAAGTGGGGGCTTCCGTGGAATGGACTGATTGAGAGAGAAATATGAAGACCGAGTGAATGCTTCGAAATCTCTACCACGTTCCTCAATCTGCGCACGGACAATTTTTGGAGTCGGGTACAACACATTGATTGTTGTTCCAATGCTGCCGGCATCACCGAGATTTGCACAAGTTTTGCCGAGAGATAAAATTCTTCTTTTAAAGAGCTGAAAAGTCCTCATTAGAAGAATGAGGGGTGGTGAAGTCCGACACCTACAGTAGGAGACTGCAGCATTTTGCACTGTGGGTTCAGGCTCCAAAAACACTGTTTAGGATTAAGGGGGTAAGATTGTGGTCTGAATTTAAAATGTGCACCCGACAATAAAACCATGTATAAAAAATTATGCAAATGGATTCTTTTTCAGTTGTTCATGTGATGATTCAGGATTCAGTGTTTTCCAACATGATTGCTGGTCAGAGCATCAAACTACCTCCACTGGTCCATCCCCTGAATCAATGCATGATGCCAAAAAACAAACAACACGTGCCCGTTGGAGGTGATTTCAGTGCTGGACAGGATTCAGCAAGCACACTGACTGCTACATGCACCACCATGCATAGCAAGATCAGATGCATTGCTATGTAATACAATAAGGTTTTCAGCAACCTATGTTAGGTTGGCACATCAGTCTTACCCTTTGCACCGAGGACCCTGTTGCCAGTTCACTGGTTATCCTAAATTGGACCACTTTTGTTGGGTACTAACTACTCCGTACATGAAACCCCCTCAAAGGCTTGTTTTAGAGCTACTCTTCACAGTTCATCTCAAAAGTTTAGAGAATTCTGTAAAACGTTACAAAAACTGTTGCGACTGCATGTTTTAGGAAGTGACTGGCACTACCAGAAGGTGTAAGCAGATGGTATTTATCTGGATTAAACACTCAAAATCGCTGGTCCATTTAAAAAACACTGTCATCTGAATGTAAGCACAAGTCGTTCTGGGGAACTGGCTTTGATGAATCGTGCTGTTTATTTTGAAATTATGGGGTAATGTTTCAGTCAGGACTGCTCTAATAAAAAGAAGTGATTTAAATTTACTGGTATTGCTCTGTTCTGGGACCACCATGCTGATACACCCCATGCAGAGCAGAGCTGACACCGACACAGGATGAGAGAAGGCGCTGGGATGGAGGTGGGTTGCAAAGTGGTTTGTAGATGTGCAGCAAATATAGGCCTGCTAAAGCAGCCGAAATCGAATGTTGTACATGATGTTTGCATAAAACATTATTAGCTGATGTTGAGATCAAGATAATCCGCTGGGATTATGCAGCTGCTCTGATGGCCACTTGAGGCTGGTACTGAAAGCGAGTCAATCAATCCTGGATTCTTTAATGAAGCCATTCCTCTGGCTCCAAAAAAGGCTTACAGCTGTGTAGAAGTCTAAGGGAAAAAAGCCCTTTAAAAGGCCCACGGTCAGATCTACTTCTCACTCATCACGTCCAGTTTGAAAACACCACAAAGGCGACAGCAAAAATGCGAACAGTGTCACAGTGGCTACATCCATCTTTTATACTGTTTATGGAGAGAAAACTCTGTTAGCTTTACAGAACTGATAACTTTACATGTGTATTCATTGTGTAATCATTTTCTTATGTGACAAAAAAATAAATAAATCTGATACCCGGGCTGAATATTTGATCCCGCAGACCCTCGCGGTCTAAATGTTGCTCTTCTTGCCGTAGTTTCAAACAAGAATGCAATAAACTTAATAAAGCTGAGGTTAACAAAAGTTTTTCAAGTGCACTTCTCACACTGTTTTTATCTCATCTCCCTCATCATTGACTTCTGCAGCAGCACTAGAGAAGATAAAGTGCACTGATGCCGTGTTTTTATACTTCACGAGTACACTGAAGAGTTAGCAGCTAAATTGTGGGGAGCTAATTGGTCCGCGAGGTCCAAGGAATAATGGCTGCTTCAGCACATAGCGCCTCAAAACCTCTAATAGGCTCTTTTGATGTGCATTAGAAACAAGCATTTATTAATTACAGCAGAAATACTGCACACAGTTGTACTTTAACACATTTCTTGATGATTTTCTCCCCGTCTTCTTGTTAACCGTTTTCACTGCTTCGGTCGCTGTCACACTTCCCCCCCCCCCTCACAGTTTCCTCTTCCTCCTGACAGCAGCCACATATTTAATTTAACGCGAGTCTCTGAGGAGCAGTTAAGGAAGCAGAAGAAAAAGGTGTTTGTTTACACATGCCGAGGCTGAAACAGCTGTCGGCAGGGCGAATAAAGTGTCAGGAAACAGTGACAAGCCAATTCAAATAAGCAGCTAATTAAGCTAATGTCATTTCAATAGCTCGATTGCTCCAGGTTTAGTTGCTTTTCAATAAATTGCTGACCCTGTTGAAATAACATGAACCCCATTTGAAAACTCAATAATAATCAAACTAAATTAGCTTTCTGGAATAGCCATTAATCACAGAGTTAATTAGCAAACATTACATCCACTTTCACTTTGCACAGAACTATTTATTATTAAATGATCCAATCTAGTGAAATTAACTCTCAAAAGGAGGCCGCCGCTCTTCCACTGATGTCGGAGACAAATGCACAACAAACTGGATAGAAATTTTACACTTCAGCGCTTCAAAATATTCTTGAAAAACTTTTTTTTTGTTGTTGTTGTTGAGGAAGAAAACCCTAACAAAAAAAACTAAAAGAGAGGAGCTACTGTATGCCTCAAACCGAGCCACAAAAACCTGTTTGAGTGCAGCTGAAATGGGCTGTTTGTGTCGGAGATATTTGCTATCCTTCAGCTGATTGCACCTCTGTTTTTTGGTTTCGCAATGTGCTCCGGCGCTGATGTTTCTCAGGTCGCCTGCTGTGCATCCTGCTCTGATTTGTTGTCACTGGGAGAGGATCCCAAAATTGCAAGAGCCTTTATTTATTTATTTCTCCCCATGTGTCTACCTAGCCCTTCTTCCATGCTGCTGCTTTGTTTCCCCAAACTGACAAATGTATTAGAGCTAATTGAATATGACCCACTGACAGCTGTCTGAAATAATGAAGCCTCTTTTCCTTGCATTTTCTCCCCCAGGATGGCCTCTCTCTCCCCAGCACTTCAGTCCACATCAAAGTGCCTAATCAGTGTGGAATCTGGGGCTGAAGGAAATATTGATCACACTGAGAGCCCGAGCCTCCATATTTACTGCTTCTGCACTGAGGGAGAGGTGGCATTATGGAGCCCAAAGCTACATATGCTTTCAGAGTCAGGAGACGATATTATTGGGTGTAAGGATGCTTTTTGGTTTGTTTGTTAGAAACAAACTTGTGTTTAAACATCAGGGTGTGTGAAAGGAGCTGAAGCCAGTGATGGGATATCTTAGAGCTCCTGGTGTTTTTGTGATTTCATAATTTCTTTAAGTTTTGTGAAGTGTTTTTTCTTTGTTTGGCTTCTGCTCTTGGTTTATTTTGAAAATTCAGCAGTTGTTTATAACTTCTCGGTGGCACTTGCATACATTTTACTTATTGCTCAAGTTGTGCTTTTCAGGTCATCTTTGGTTTGGGCTTCTGTGTGTTTGGGTTTCCACTCTGCTCCTCCAGCCTCGTCTCTGCTGATCTTTTGTCAGCGTTTCTCCGTCTCAGTCTTAGAGTCTCTTTACTCTCCTTTTCCCACTTATTGTCTGCTTCCTTTTGGTCACTTCCTGTTCTCTCCTGCCATGATTTCCTGATAGTTTTCAGCTGTGTTTAGTTGCTCACCTGTTTCCTCTTCCCTCATTACCTCCTTTGTATATATTGTCTCAGTCTTGCCGTCTGCGCAGCTGTGTGTACTTGTAGTTGAGTATTCCCTGTATTCCTAATGTTTTCAGATTCCGTGAGCTTCCCTGGTGATTCTTTATAGAAGTAGATTTTTGTAATTAGACTTTTCTAAATGACCAGCAGCTGTGATTAAATATGTTTCTTTTATTATTCAAAACATCCTGAGATGAATTTATTTTGCTGTTTGGTTTTAAGTGTTTTGGTTTAAAGTTTATTTTTAGGCACTTTTTTTCCCCATAAACCCAGTTTGGCCCGTTTTGGTTGTGCCATGCTGTACAACAGCACAAACACTTTCATCACTTCTACTTAATATCAAACAATTAACGAGGAATAGGGGAACTATTCAAATACATGCAAAATGTTCTCCCCAAGATTTTATATGAAATTCCAAAATATATTTAGCTCCAGCATCAGTAACTGCCTGATTTGAAAAATTCAAATTCTTTGGTGCTAAACTGTTAATCATTCAGCCATCGCCATCTTTTTTAAAATTTATCCACACATTTGTTTAGTGACCTGCAATGGTGCTCACAGGTGTAGCCCCCGTGATCTCAGAGCATCTCAGACTCTGGTGACTGGAGTGGGGGGTCCTCACGGAGCGGACCACCACACTGCCTGTTGTTGTTTCTGTTTGCTTCTCTGTGCTTGAGTGTTCGGTTTCTGGGCTTCATTGCAGTGCATTTTGCTCTCTTTGAAGGCAGATGGTGGTCTGGGGTGGGATGCCGTGGACCATCACACACACACACACACATGTTCAGGTGTTTAACCCTTTCATGCACGGTGGTCTCCACAGTGGACAGCTATTCCAAAGCTGCTCTCTTGTATATGTGTGTGTTTTGTTGTTATAGTTTGATATCGGCCAACACAGCGGATGCGTCACTGCTGCCCATCGGCCAGTCGTGGGAAGTTGTTTTTGTTATTTTATTTGTTTTTAATGTAATCAAGAGGATCAGGATCAGTCAATGCTGACAGGAGTGAGAGTGGATCTGAGCACGTAATGTAGTTTTCTGTTACTGGTTTGTTAAATACATATTTCTCTGGTTCAAAAGTCAAACACGAGGTGTCCAGGTGAGCGGAAAAAAATACAGAAATGTTTAAAATCTCTGCTTAACCAACTTTCTGTATTTAAAAAAAACCAAAAAAAAAAACAGGCTTGTATAAAATTAGCATTAAATAATTGAATATTTATGGACTTGAGAGCATAAATCACGATGTTTTGTTGACCTCCTGACCTTTCCTCCATCACTGCGATCTGTAACTCATTTAAACTTCCTCACAAACTCATCAAAATTAAAACGACATATTGCACTTACACAGTCATGTTCCCATGAGGTTAAACCATCTTTTGTGAGCACTTCATTTAATTCCTAATTTCACCGCCTCTAGTCTGGCCCAGACTAATGAATCTATTTCAGTATGAGCAGCTCTGTAAGGCAGAGCGACCCCCATCTATTCAGTGGCATGAATACTCTGGGGATAAACCGCTACCTTTAAATGGGAATTTAATTTGGATGTATAAAATCAAATTAATTGATGAAATGCCGTATTTGTAATCTAGTGACCACTCTGCAGAATTCACAGTGGAGGTATGCATATATGCATATATTTATATCCGTTAATCATCTGGCCAAGGATTTCTACCTGCCAAATAGTGGTCAGTGATTTGTCTGAATACTCTGTATTCATAATGATATTAATTAATGTGTCCATATGTGCAGGATCAGCTTACTGGCAATTGTTTATAAGTAAAGATTCACACAAGAGGCTCCTGACAGAGTCATGAAAATGTAAAGCTGCTTGTGATTATCCATATGTGCTGCTTGCAGACACGTTCTAATGGCCTTCGGGCAATAACGAGGTTATGTTTGCAGACTGAATAAAGCAACAAAGGAAGTGATATTAAAGCTTTATTTTGTTACAGTGTTCCACTGCATTCAGATAAACGGTTCTGCTAACAGTTCCATAAACAATAAAAATGTAGCGATAAAGACACTTCAGAATTATTAGAACTTATAGCAAACGGCCATATATCACTTCACAATGCATTTATTGTGCATTTAAATAAAAGGTCAAGCAATGCATCCTAATGTTACAGGTCTAGTTCAGTTTGTATTATAAATTATGCCAAAAATAATTTCAGGACCAAAAACAATTACCAAAGAAAAGCTGTGAAATATTGTTGAATAACACAGAAAATTATCATTCTGATAGAACAGCAAGATTTCATTAACCATAAAATGTGCTCTCATCTTTATTACATCACACAATCTGACTAAACTAATAACACCAAGATCTTTCTTTAGCAGCAGCAGCCTTCATCAGATGTTTCCTCTTCCTGCTTATGAGACTTTTACAATACTGAGGAGGATCTCTGCACCCACCCCTCCCATTAAATGGTTTCTGTTCATTCATATTTCTGGGACACCTTAATCGAGCAGCCCTCTTTGGGTCAAGCCACAGCATCTTAAGTTAAACCTTTTTCAACCACACAGGTGTTTTAACTTTTTTGCTTTGGGTCATTTTATTGTTGAGTCACACAGCCTCTTAATACTCTTAAAATTTTTCTTCCCCGAAAGATTTCAAAGTGTTCAGACTCTGAGAAGCAGCCTTAAACCATGATGGTCCCGCCACTGTGCACCATCCACAGATGGGGTGAGGTTTTGGGGCTGGTTTGCAGCGCAGTAGCTCCTCCAAACATTGTGCATGTGTGGGCCTCCATGCTGCTAAATCCAGGAGGTCTGTTGCAAACTTGAAATGCCCTGATGATGTTTGTTGGGGAGCAGTGGTTTCCTTTGTGGTGTCCTTCCATTAACATTCAGCGTTTTTCTCTTCGTGGACACGTGAACACAGATTTTAAACATGCTGGTATGCTGTCACCGAGTTCTTTTCCACCTCTTTCTAGTTTGCATATTGCCTTCAATGAAGGATTCCCGCATAAATGGAGAGCAGCAACAGTCCTGAACTTCCTCCATTCGCAGATAATTTGGCTAACGTTGACTCGTGAAGTGTTGATGAGTGTTTGGAATCTTTCTGGAGAGGAAAAGTGTCAGTAATCAGCTTTTGTATCAGCTTTATTTATATATAAAAAGATGCAGCTACAACCATCTTTAGAGTCTCATGTCATGTGACTCCATGTAGTTTTTGGAGAAGTCATGAGCACACCCTGTGGTGGCCTGTCATAGCTATCATACTGCATGAATAAAAACTTCAAAAAAAGTCAGTTTACAAACAAAAGACAAAGACTTGCATGGTTTTTTTTTAAATATTTTAATCCATCAAATAAAGCATGTATTTATTTGGTACATGGTGTTTAATAGTTAATGCTAGACTGCTCGTGTTTTCAGTATTTATTAAATAATTGATTGAAAAAAAAAGGGACAATAACAAACAGTCGATCATCTTTGCATTTTTACTATTAGGCATAAAGTTTTGTTATTTTTCCCCCCATATTTCTTTTAACACAATTATTTGTTTTGACCTTGCATCACAAACTTTTAACATCAGTGGGGTTTTTTTTTTTTTGTTTGTTTGGGTTTTTTTTTTTTTTTTTTTTTTTGTTTGATATTT
>VUQJ01026337.1:0-15699 GCA_015108635.1 Andinoacara biseriatus
GCCCAATACAATCCCAGCAGTGAAACATAGTGGTGGCAGCATCAGGCTATGGGGGTGTTTTTCAGCTGCAGGTGTAACAATGCCAGTTCTTTGTTAATAGTGTTTACAGTTATATTCCGTCTTTATCTGTTATCTCCATGTTTATTTATGTAGAATTCCACAAAATTTATTTATTTAACTTACCTGACGTGTTTGCATAACTCCGGTTGCTGTGCGAAACCTTTCTTTTGTTATTGTCTTCTCCTCTGTACCCCTAAGTTTGGTTTTCTGGAACAACTGCTTTATAAGGAGCAGTTTTGTGCTCTCCCCTCCCCCTTTTGCCTGTGACATTCAGCGGGAGCAGTGAGTGAAAGTTTGGAAAGTTTAGTAATCATAAACCATCTGTAATGGACAATAATGTCTTTGTGTTTGGTTTGTGTAGGGGTTAGAGTGATCGATCGCTAACCGGAGTGTAATGTTTTGATCACTGTTTTGTTAATTTTGTCAGCAATTTTGTCCCCTTCAAAACACGTCAGTGCCCCAGCCATTAATAACGAACACAACGCAGAGAAAGAAAGGAAGAAGAAGCCACCGGTTGCACAGGGACAGGACAACTAGTTGCAATTGAAGGAAAGATGAATGCGGCCAAGTACAGAGATATCCTGGAAGCAAACCTCTTCCAGAGTGCTCAGGACCTCAGACTGGGCCGAAGGTTCACCTTCCAACAAGACAATGACCCTAAGCACAGCTAAAATAACAAAGGAGTGGCTTCAGAACAACTCTGTGACCATTCTTGACCGGCCCAGCCAGAGCCCTGACCTAAACCCAGCTGACCATCTCTGGAGAGACCTGAAAATGGCTGTTCACTAACGTTCACCATCCAACCTGAGAGAACTGGAGAGGATCTACAAGGAAGAATGGCAGAGGATCCCCAAATCCCGGTGTGGAAAACTTGTTGCATCATTTCCAAGAAGACTCGTGATGCTTCTACTCTTCTACTCAATACTGGTGCTTCTACTCAATACTGAGCAAAGGGTCTGAATACTAATGAACATGTGATATTTCAGGGTTTTTTCTACATTTCTGTTTTTTTTTCTGTCAAGAAGGGGTGCTGAGTGTACATTAATGAGAAATAAAATGAAAAGGTTTAGCTCAAAAACTTTTCATAAATTGAAGGTTAGACGGGGGAGGCTTTAACATAGTGTACTGTATACTCAACTCAGTTTTATTTACAAAGCACTTTAAAATCAATGCCATTGGCCAAAATACTGTACACAAGTAAGAACAAAATGTTTAAAAAAAGCTTGTGTGGGAGCATAGCACTCGTGAGTAGTGAAAGAAAGAGGCGAGGAGATGAAAATTTTGAGTCCAGACTGAAAAGATCTGCAGCTTTTAACATCAACATAGAGCTTCAGTCTGTGGGGAGAGCAGCGTTGCACCCGCTCATCTACATATCCACTTTGAAATGGAAACATTTTCTCTCTGAGACTTGTAGACAAGCTTGATTTGTTGACAAGATGAAACCCACTTTCATCTACTGGCTGTCGCTTCAAATGCTTACAAGTATATAGAATTGGAACAACAAATTAAAATTAACTCATTATTACATTTTTTTTTTTTGTCTGCAAAGCAGTGGTTTGATATTAAAAGTGGAAATCCATTTTTTTACATGTGAAAATTACATCGCAACACTGATTCCATCCACATGCCTGTGTTAAATATGGCGTTAAAGCCAGGATCTTAGCTTAGATTAGCTTAGCGCAAAGACTGGAAACAGGTGTAACTATATTAGCTTTCACATTTGACCATCCATTAAATCTGTGCATGTGTTAAAAAAATGAGAGATGCTAGTAGGTAGATTTTTGAAGTCTGGACAGAGCCAGTCAGTGAATGGCCCCCCTCCATCTTTATGTTGACAGAGCAAGAGCCTCAAAAGAAGTGATCATCCAAGCATCATTTTTCATGACTCTTTGTACCTCTGTGTTCATTTGATATGTTTTGGGATTATATATGTAACTGTTTTGTGCATGTTTCAGGTTTAGTTTTTTAACATCATTTTCATATCTCTTTGTAGTTGTTTTGTATCTATATGTGTGCTATTTTTGACCCTTTAGATTCTCATTTTTATATTTTTTGTATCTCTGTAAATATTAATAGGTTTTATTTAGTCATTTGGGGTCCACTGACATTATACAAGTTGTCTCTAGCTGAAAAGCAAATTTGTATGTCGCTGTAGTTGCTTTATATTTTTAAACTGACTTCTTTAACAAGAAGTATTGAATTCATATCCAGGCTATGACATATGGGACCAGTGATGTTCCCATATGTTTGATACTTAAGAGTAGAATGGGAGGCAATTTTAATGTTCTGTGTGTTATTGTTTTTTTATACAGTACTTGCATGTTTTTAAACATATTTATTGCATGCTTTTATTGTTGGTTATTTGCTTCCTGCCACATCAGTTAGGGGAATGGGTACAACACTGATAATAATCCAAAAACCTATACAGTTAAAAAAAAAAAAAAGCTTTTTTTTTTTATAATCTTCACATTTCCTTGATTTATTGTTGGCATAAAAAACATCAGTACTACAAAGTCTTGCTTTTTTTCTTGGTTCCAATGTATAATGTAATTTATCAGCTTTTATAGCATCTTTCTAGTCATAGTGTCCACTATAAGTTCTTAGTGCCAAGCAGCAGGTCACTGTTATTATTACAGTTTCTGTCATAAATCCTTTTTTTCTCCTCCTTTTTCACCTTTTTCTCCTTTCTTCTTCTTTGTGTTTTGTAATTTTGACAAGTTATTTACTAGTGTGTTTGAAGAAAGCAGATCAGCCCCCCCCTCTCTCTCCTTGTCAGCATTTTAATGAGAATATGGAAAATAGGACAAAATAAGTCTATCCTTCAAGATGTTATCATGTTATCATTACACCATGCAAACAAAGCCATTTCTCTTGTTTAAAACCTCCACAGTGGTGCTTTTTATGTCATGGATTTAACTCGAGGGTTTCTGTTTGTGAATGCCTGTCTTGATCGGTTCAGCTCAGAAAGGCTTCTGCCTGATGACCTACAATTTTCCTCATTATACTGAAGAGAAATGGGGTATTCGGAGGGGAAAGGGTGATTAGGGTAATGATTATAGTAAACCTCTTTCATATTGTCTGCTGGGTACAGCGCAGTTGGGTGGGGGTTGGGGATGCAGGGGTTAAAAGGAGTATGTGGGGGTGCAAAGAGAGAGCTTTAGGAGGCAGGACATGAAAACCACAGAGTTTACTGAGAGTGAAGAGCAATTAAACATATGTTATCATAAAACAATGATAATATTCTTTGCAAAATTCTTAGTGTAATCTAAGAGCGAGGGTAAAGAAGGAAAAAAGATAAGTAGAATTTGCTGGTCGAGGAAAAGGAAGAGATGAAGGCAGATTATGATAAACTGTTGTTGACTCCTGGCTTACAGCTGGTTTATTGTTCATCTGTTTGTTTCCCCCACAGACTAAAGGACACATGACCAATCCTCTTACAAGTACTCAACCTGCAGCCTTCTAATCCATGTCCTCTTATTCAGTCAGTGAACACGGCATCCCCACCCTGCATCACCCCAACTGTAATATTTTACTCTACCTGTTACTAGTGAAAACAGCAATGCAACAAAAATAGATTACAGTCATTCACCTGACCAATGTGAGCATAACATGTGCTGGCCTTATTGCTTTCCTTGGTTTCTCCATCACATCAGGAAACAAACATCTGTTTCTGAATGTTGGGCTATCTTCTGGTGCAAACAAAAGAAAATCCTGGTTGTCTGAAATTGTACCTACTATTTAAACAGGCAGCTGTTTTTTGGGAGATGGAGGGTGGAAAAAGGTCTTGTATCACTCAATTAAATTAACTGGCCGCAGTGCACTGAGTGAACTTTACCTAGCAGCCTTATGAGCCTAAATGAACTTTTTAAAAAAATGCAGGAAACTAACCTTTGGAGCACATTAAAACACCAAGAACAGGTTTGGGGCTGATCAGTGAGATTCGTATAATTACTGGAAAGAGTATTTCAGTATTTTAGCTGTTGAAACCATCACAAGAAGTACTGAGGAATGACTCCTTGTAAAGCAGGTCTTAATTTCCTTAGTAATAACTGTCAATGGAGGCTCCCTTTAGGGGTTATGCTGCAGTGGATCATTTACCTCCACTTTTCCTGTCTCTGGCACCCTCCTCTGTCACATCAACCCTCAGCCTGTCCTTCTTCACTACATCCATAAATCCTCTCTGTGGTCTTTCTCTTTTCTTCCTGCCTAGCAGCTCCATATTCAACATCCTTTGTCCAGGATCCTCTATCCCTCCTCTGCACATGTGCAAACCAGCCTTGCCTCTCTAACTTTGTCTCAGAAATGTTAAACCTGAGCTGTAACTCTGATGTCCATCCTGGTCACCCCCAATGAAAATATCCTCCAGATCTGCCTCCTCTGATAGTGCCACCATCTCTGTACTCTTCTCTTGTGCGCTGTCTGTTGGGTTGGATGGTTGACCCCAGGTATTTAAACTCATCTACCTTCACCTATGTACTCCTGGAATGTTTGCTTTCCTACCTGTCTGCCTCTCATTTAACTTCCCCATTTAATCCTTGCGTCTGCCTTCACTTGGTCCCTCCTCTTGATTTCAAAAGCCATCCTGCAGACGTCCATCCAATGCTGCCTGGCTACATTCTCCCGACACCACCTTGCAGTCTCCTATCTCTTTCAGATTGCAACTTCTGCATTAGACATAGTCCATCAGAATGCACCTTTCTCCGTTCTTATACATCTCTCTATGTTCCTCCCTCTTCTTGAAATATGTGTTCAACATAGCCATTTTCATCCTTTTTGCAAAATCCACTAATCTGACCCTCTGTGCACTTCTCTCCTTGACATCATACCTACCCAACACCTCCACTACTCTATTCATATGTTCTTCCTTCAGGATTACCCCTACTCTGTTTCTCTTCCTACATTGATAAAAAGACAATTAGGTAGTTGTTGAGTTTGAACATTTACTTCACTGAGGGAGTGTTTTTTATTAGTATATTTTAATCTATCTTTATTTTAAAGAACAATGTAAGGCTCCAGTTAGCTAACATTACCTGTGAGCTGTGATTTTTGCTAATTTTTTCTGTTTATGTTAACTCACTGAAACTAACATGCATCAGTGTCAGTGGTACAAGCAGTGGCTTAACAAGCTAATGTAGGGGGATTTGATTAGCTTATCACAGGTGTGGCTGTGGCTCAGAAGACAGAGCGGGGAATCACTAATCGGAAGGTTGGTGGTTCAATCCCTGGCTGCTAAAGTCTGCATGCCAGAGTATCCTTGGGTAATCCTGAGTTGCTCCTGATACATTCATTGGTGTGTGAATGTTAGAAAGAGCTTCGATGAAGAAAGCGCATGTACTGGCTTTGTCACATAAAAAAAAGAATCACCTTATTTGTTTGATACTTCACTGACCAGCTGGATGTCCATTTATTTTCAGAGTTAAGAAAGAAATGTGCTGAATGCTGTACGTCTCTGTGGTGAAAATCAGTGGCTTTAAAACTATAGAATAATTTAGCTATTTTACACATCTTTGATATTCCACCTGTGAAACGCAGTAATCAGTCTCTCATCGCTCTCTCTGCGGTTGAAATCACATTTTTGCTGTTTTCAAAAAACTCTGTATGATGAGGATGAAACAAATGTGTCTTATTTTCTTACGTTAGTAAACGTGGATGAAAACACAGTGGGAAATAATTGCCACTGGAAAACGATGAAGTTTATGAAATAATCCTTTTTTAATCCTTTGACAGATTGAGACGTGATGTTTCAGAGCAGTTGCAGAGGGATCTTGGGAGACATCAGCTGTCAAAGGTTGACTCCACACAGATCTGATCCTGGATCTGTTGCAGATCTTATCAGTGAGGTACAAAGACAGTGCAGCATTAACACAATCTTCAAGCTTCGATTTATGGATGCACAGTTTGGAAACTAAGGCGCATCTCTTCAGTGGATTATACCGGACTAAGGGACACTTACTCAGGATGCAGCAGTGTGCTGAGGTCACTTCCAGTTCAGCTGCTGCCTCGTGCCTGCCCTTGCTGGATGAATCTATACTCCTGTTCAGTGGCTGCGTCAGTACTTACCTGCTAACTTCACTACACTCTTGGACATTTAGCCAGTCCAGCTTAAGGACATTTTGGCCTGCATCTTACATATTCAGTCAGTTTTGATTCGCTGCAGAGCTTCTGAGTTGAGACAATATTTTTACATCCGGGTATCCACTGTGGAGCCCACAGTAAGAATGTGGTACACTCACAAAACACAAATGCCTGTGACAAAAACATTAAGACTTATAAAAGCTGAATCCTCTGGAATTGCTGCTGCAACTTTATTTGGACTACTGAACACTTACTTTGTACCTCACATGTCTCCAGAGTGTAAGGATACATTTGAGGGACTGTGGCTGCTGGCCTTGAAGCTAGAAACGCGTGTACATTCAAAGAAAGCACTAAAGACTGAGTGTGATAAGTTGATTTTTTTTTTTTAATATATCTTCAAGATTTAAGATTGTGATGTTGTATTAGAGTTCCAGTAGTATGTTTTTCACTGCTGTATTATTTTACATTTCAATCAAGTGTAATTGGGTAATATTGAGGAATACAGATGCTTGGTTACTGAAGTATGCTTTGTTTATTGCCTTGCTACTTTTAAAATGTCTAGAATTAATGTACATAGAGTTAGTTAAAGTGTAGCAGTGTACAAAATATATTTATCACTAATGGTACAGAAGTAGCAGCATTTGCATTTTAGTACAAGAAAAACAACTTTCTTTGTCAGTGTATCTGCACCGCGGGAGAACAGTTTGAGTCCACCTCCAGTGCTCCTGGCAGTGCTTCTACCTTCCTTCTCTGCATCATATCAGTCAGCTCGCTCCCTTTACCAGTCATAGTCCTTACATTAAAAGTTCCTAATCTTACTTCCACACTCCTTCCTTTCCTTCTCTCTCACTACCTCCACCTACAACAGCTTCCTGGACCTGCTGTGTTTCATTAGAGCCGGTTCTGAGGTCACAACCAAAACAATGAGGTAAAACTGCTTAAAACTCTCAACTCAGAAATTTCACAGTCAGTCCACATAAAAACACAGATAAACCGCACGATACATTTGTATTTCAAATTTCACTGCTGGTGTTTAGAAAAACAAGTCAAGTTTCTTTGACTTGAATCACACTTTGTGAACATCTGTGGTTCAGAAGCTGGTTTACAAAATGTAATTTAGAGTGGAAACGTCCCAGGCAGCACAGACGATCCGCCGCTCAGCACACGTCATTCCTCAGCTCTGCTTTCACACACAGATCCTTCACCGTGATGTGTGTGTGTGTTCACACGGCTTTACGCAAAACTCTAACACTGTCCATTGATTCACAGCAGCATTTTCACACAGGTGTATTGTGGAATCCTGTGACTCATCAGTTGTATTTTTCCCACATTCTTCTCTGTGAGAGTCCAAGAGGAAAAGGGCGTGACCTGTGACGTCAGTCTCTTTATAAACAACATGACATCGGCGCGTCTTCATATAGTCTCACCTGAACTTATGAATACATTTGCCAGAAATTCTAAGCATTTAGAGGCCTGATTGATTTTTAAAGATAAAACATGGTTGAAGCAGTTTTGTAGCTCTCAGTGGAGGAGCAGGATTATAAATCCAAGTTGGAATGAATGAAATACAACCAAGCTCTACATCTACATCATGTCATTGCCTGGCTATCGGCTTTGTCATAAGCTTAAAAATATAAAATGATCACAAAAAGACATAGAGGTTTTGATGGAGTGATTGTTGCTGTGTCATATATTTAATATGGTACATATTATTCCATATCTGTACAATTCTACAGCTGTTGAATCAGGAAGTTTGTGAAAGGTCAGATCAGACTGGCTGAAAGACAGAAAGGAACTCTAATATTGACTGTGTCAAAGTTACAAACCAGCCAGTCATGACTCACTGTTGCTGAGTCGCTGCTGAAGTGTTGCGCAAGCGCGTCTTGTTTTTGTTTAAAGACATGGAAGCATATGATGGTTTTAAGCTTTACTGCGTCACTGGGCTGCTAAAAAATCCTGAGGCCAGCTCAGCGGTGATATTTAGCATGTGATGTCTGAGCAGCAGCAACAGATAGCAGGTTTTAGCTGGTGTGTTTGTTTGCAGCCATTTCACTCTGCACTGGAAGTGTGAATAGAGTCTAACACCCGGCAGGCTGCCGGTGAATAGTTTATAATTAAGGGTTGGAGTAAGTTAACAGCAGACCTTTTACTTAAAATTTTTGACTATTTGGCACACCTAAACATGAGAGTAGAATTTCATTTAATTTAAAAAATAATACGTTTTAGTTTTTCAAATTCTAACCAGGATGTCGGTGACCTGCAGCTGAGGCTATAATTTCCTAATTCGTTTGACTTTTTTAAAAATCAGATGTTGTGAATGATGGTGTAGCTGGAGTTATCTGTATATTTCAAATTCTGAATGGTTTTAAAAACTAAAGATTCCATGTTATTCAGGGTTTGTACTGGACAAAAAGTGCAGGATAGACAATTACATTATACAATGTACAATAGTTAAATATTCTGGACTGGTGCAGAACAGACTGTGGTATCCTTGGGCAGTGCTGGGTTAGGTCCTGAGGCAGCAGAGATATTAAAAGGACTGGTTCTGATATAGCACTTTTCTACTCTACTTTGAGCACTCAAAGCGCTTTACATGTCTCATTCACAGATGCACTTCTTTCTATGGCTTTCTAGCCATCAGAGAGCAACTTGGGGTTCCGTGTCTTGCTCAAGGATATGTTAGTATGCAGACCGTACTGAGGATAAAAAAATATTTATCAGAGGACACGCAGACCAGGTGGGGTGACATTATTACTACTTATTAAGCAGTAATAATGCCATAATGTCAGTTAAAGTGTTGGATTGAAATAGCTGACAATTCAGTTGACACATAGCCGCTAAAAGCAGTTGAACTGGAACATCAGTTGACATGTAACCACTGAAAGCAGATTATTTGACATGTAAGCATTTAAAAAAAGAATTCGTAAAAATAATAACAGTTGAAATGCCACTTTAAAATGAAAGCAGCTGACGTCTCAGTTGTAAGGATGTGACAGGTCCCGACACGCTCCCAGACACAGTGTAACTCCACGTGGAAGCTGAAGGGTAATTCTGTGTAATCTCCCTCTTTTGTCACATACTTGTAAAGCAGATTATGATGAACAGTAAGAGATGAAAATTGTTGAAATATCATTAGAAGACTAAAGCCCTGACTGCACTCGTGGGCAGCTGCCACTTTGCATGTAAACCACAAACACTCTTCAAGATATTTCACAGCCAGGGAAGCACGGACACATTCCACACGAGCAGGAACCTCCAGGTCTGGAAGATGAAGCCGGTGCAGAAGTGCCAAAAAGCTTGCTAAAAAGCTTGTTAGTGTTAACTAATAACTAAGTAAACTCTTATTCAAATATGGTCAGTTCTGACTCTGGATAACCAAGATGGCAGTGCTCAAAATGTTAACACTGAGTTCTGACACACAGTGGCCAAATCCATCTTTAAAAAACATGTTTGTGACATTTGGCTGAATGACGTGAAAAGCACAAAAAGAAAAAAAAAATGAAACCAAAACATGAAGGAGACTAAAGTGAGAGCAGCTGACAGCTGGATGTCTACATGTGCCCACACGTGTAGTTGTGGAAATATTTTCCCCACAGCCACGTGGATACTGAAACCATGAATCCGGAGATGAAAACAGCTGAAGCGTTAGTTTGAAACTGAATGATTTTTTTTCTTTTCTCTGCTTATCAAAACATTCCAGCAGGAACGTTTATATAATTCACTTGTTTTTCTAAAACACCTTATCAGCGGAATAGCTGCCGTTCGTACACCACAGTGTAACCCGAGGCAGAGCACGGGCCGAGTGTGGAATTTCACCGGCTGTCTGCTGAAGCTTTCCGTGTATATGTTTGCGTGTGTGTGTGTGTGTGTGTGTGTGTGTGTGTGTGCATGTGTGTGCATGTGTGTGTGTGTCTGGGTTGGAGTCAGGGTTCTCTTATGGTCACCTCCAGGCTAAAGAGAGCTGAGCTTTCTATTCCTGCTTAGTGCATGTTATTACAGCCATGTCGTCATCATCTCCACACTGCGAGGCCCTGTTCTTTCTGCTCCCACTATCCTATTCCCATATCACGGAAACCTTGAAGGACCAGCAGCTGTCTGCTTTGGAGCTAAACATCTGTTTTCTGCTGTGTCTTTTTAATAATCATAATAATAATGCCTTAGACTAATATGGTGCTTTTCAAGGTACTCAAAGAAGCTTTACAATTCCACGCACTATTCATTCACGCCTCAATCGTACTTGGTGGTGCTACTAATGTAGCCACAGGTGCCCTGTCTCACTGTCGTCTCTGAAGCTGCTCAGAGGATTTTCATAAGACAGCTGACCTCCACATTGAGGTCAGAGGTCTGGTTCAGCCTCAGGACTGCAAGTCAAACCCTTAACTCAACATTTTCTCATCCCAGCACATAATATCTTAAAGTTTTGTTAGACGCCACCTGCGTCTCCACATTCTGCACAAAGTATCCTTTGGTGTCGGCACTCTGACACACTAGCTGGATCAGCCGCTAAGAGATAATGGTCTCATTTTCAAGGCTTCGGGAGGGGTAGCAGTAGCATAAAGACTGTGATTTATGTCCTGTTGGGCCTTTTTGTTTGGCTTTTTTTTTGTTTCTTCTGCAGATTTGTTTGATTTTTTTCCCCTTGCTTCCAGTTTCACTTGCAGGCTCGGTGTTGTCACTGACAACTACTTGGTTGTTTTTAGGCACTAAAAAGCATAGTACAGTTCAAATGTCTTGGGCCACAAATTTCTTTGTATTTTCAAAGGAAAATAGGAAATGGATTTATTGAAAGATGCAAAGAAAAACACTGAAATAGTTTATAAGGCAAAAACTGAGTTTGTACAATTCTAATAAGCCAATATTTGGTGTGGCAGCCTGAACTCTCTGGGGCAGCTTTTTGTGATTTCTTTATTTAGTCTATAGTAGGAATAATTCTCCAGGCTTCTTGAAGGACATTCAGAAGGAAAACTGTTGCTTTAAAAAATACAAAAAAGTCTGGCTCCTTGGAAGCAAAATGTAAATAATTGAGGGGTGGCTCGTGTTTGCACAGTACTGTACTTGGTTAGGATTAGGCACTAAGCAGTATTATTTTAGATTTCAGTACTAAAAAGTACTTTTTATGGTTTAAACTGTATTTTGTCATGTTCAGGGGCAGATTGTGTTTGGGGTGGGGGTGGAGTTAAGGTTAACCCAGATCATTTACAACTGACTGATCTTTCTCACTAATGACGTAACCCAGGGCATCGAGATACCTTGTGTGTAAATGGCTACGTCAGCAGTTTGAGAAAACAACCTCAATTAACACGCCGGAGATAAGAATGGGCAAGTCATCTTTGAATCACACAACTGGAATGACACAGACCTGAACTGTCATCTTCAACACAGTGTTTTGCTTTGGAGGAATATTCCTTAAACAAGTCAATAGTGAACACAAGCTTTGAGTCCACAATCTGACCTATAAAAATAAGTCAAAGTGGCTCCAGAAAAACTCACAGTTTAACGCAGAAGATGAGGCTAAATGGTTCTTGTTATAGATGTTCCTCTAAGCTTTCGCTTTTCATCTTTTCATCCTAACTGTGCTGTCAACTACTTTCTGTCCACCTCTCCCCCTCTAAAAGGTTCTATCAAAAAACACTTTACACTCCAACACACTTACACACACGCACATTTCCACGAATGACTTTGAGTCTGAATCACCTGTTGCAACCACTTAGGCGTCAGTTGAAGGGAGTGGGAACCGAGCGCACACATCACACACCAAACATGAGTGCGCATGCTCTGGCCTACACACTCACATATGCAGCCACAGAGAAAAACAGACCCTCCAGCTAACAGGGCGTGTACCTGAAAGTGTCTTATCAGCCTTAAATCACTCACCATCTCCACTGCCAGACAGAAAACACACAACAGTCAACACTTGTGCAACTTCTGAAAACCCTTTAAACTTCCCGTTTTTGCACACAGATGTTCTTCCCTGTTTTTTCCCTCCGTTTGCTCTTTTACTTCTCATTTTTAAACGTCATTCAACACACAGGTTATTCTGTCTTAACATCAGTGCTCTGACTTCTTCTGTGTGTTTGTGGTCTAAATAGGCTTTTTCATGTTTTTAGCATATTGAGCTGCTTGGCAGGAGAGCAGGTCTAAATTTGTTTTTGCAAGTGTATCAGTGGAGTTTCTGGGTTGGGGTGCACCAGCTACCTGCCAGACTGACCAGCATACTGTTAACACGAGTGATCTGTGTCTGCAGTGGGTTGTATGTGATCAGCATTGTGGGAACACAATGCAAACCCACTGAACTAAGGCACATAAAATGCAGGAAGATTAACTTAAAGGGTAAAATTATGCACTGCATGACATGTATAGGCATGGAGCCCGTGTAAAACGCAGGCTGTTACAGCAGCTGTGTAGACAGCTGGAAAAAGACAACTGAAAAATACAGTCTCAAGATATTTATCCACAACAAAGTGACAAATTACAACTATTACAGCCACAAGATGCTGGCTCCAAAAATCCCCAGACACCTTCATATTTCATATTTGCTTTCTTTAAATATCTAAATAAAATCATGAAAGAATACAGAGCAAAGTCACATTTAAAAATCTGCAGGCAGTTTTTTTTTAATAGAATAGCTTTATTTTTGTTTTTATGTTTTTTTTTTTTACAAAGTCACAAGAAATAGAATTGGGTCCAAGATGTTGCACCATCAACATTTAGCACTGCTTCCTTACAGTAAGGAATCCTACCAGCTGGCTGCAGCCGTTCTGTTTGGAGTTTGCATGTTCCCCGCTGCGTGGGTTCCCTTGGGGTTCTCTGACTTCCTCCCACAGTCCACATGCATGACAGGCAACCTGCACAGGGTGTAGTCTGTCTCTCACCCTATGACAATTCCAGGCTCCAGCTTACATAATAGCAAAATATAACTAGTATAACATAAGTCTATATGGACTGGTCTGTGTTCAGCTTAGCTGGTTTGGTTGGTTCAATCTGCAAAGATCATCGCCTCCATGACCACTGTGATGAAGGTCCTTGATGACATTATTACAGCATTGGACAGCAAGAAGATCTGCATAGCTGTCTTCTACTCCCAATTCTATCAAGCACTGATCTCAGAAAACTGGACACTCTTCATTACTCAGTCATCCGCTTTGCCACTAATGCACCTTTCCACACTCACCTCTGTGACCTCTATAAACTGGTGGGCTGGCCCTCCCTTCATACCCTCCATGACTGCTTTCACTTCGTCTATAAGACAATCCTGACTCACCTATTCTTCTTCTTACTCCTGCTTCTTATTCAGTTCTCATGATTTACACGGTTGCTTCATGTTAATCTGTGATTTGTATTTTTAGTATGTTTATGTGTATCTATGTTTTGTACTATTGTCTCTGCCTCTCACACCCTGTTACCCTGTAAAGCAGTGGTGGGCTGCACCAATAAGCTGAACTCAGTTCTGCTCAGTATATATTTTATCACTTTATTAACTGTTAATGGTAAGAATAGCTGCTACAGTTAGGGAATAAAAATGTAAAATTGCCATAGTAAAAATGCTAAACTTTTATCATTGTTTGTGCACGTTTGTGCACGTTTTTGCTCAATTTCAAAGACTTGTAACTCTCTTAAAAGTGCTATTGTTATTTTGCTTGAACTTTGATGATTTTATCTACAGTTTTTGAGTTATTTTTCTTGCTCAGTCTGTTCTGGGCTCAAATAAGTGCATTAAAGTCAGGTTCAGTGTCTGATGTGGAAATGTGGAGGATGCCACTAAGAGAGAATCTGTATTTGTTGAACTTCATCACTGAGAATGTTCACATATGAAGGCTTCTGAGTGCATCTCCTTCTGTGTAGAAAGCACTGACAGTGACTTCAGGAGCTCTGCCAGCAGTAAATTAGAAGTGCAACAAACTGACTGTGAATCAGTGCTCGTGCCCTGATGACATTAACCAGTCACAACATCAGCCACATGGTTCATTTTTAGAGCTAACTTACACAACAGCTGCTGGTGTATAACATGAAACAAAAATATCTATTTCACTTCTGGGTTCATTTCTATCACTTTATCTCGATCCACCAGAAGTTTAACAGTTTTGGCTTGTCAGATTTTAACAACCATCAGTTGTAACAGCTGCCAGTTTTTCCCATTTCAACCAGAGCAAATCCAAGCCTGCAGTTACCTCCATGAACAAATCACTCCCTTTCATTCAGCACATTGCTGCCAGCTCCTCTGTAATCTCAGACTCTTTTGTTATCCTTGGGCTGTGTTGCAGACATCACAGCTCTCGTCCAGATCCAAGGAAAAGTCAAAATTGTCTTTTTTTTCTCTCTCTTTTCAGTGGAGGTTTCAGATTTCCCACAGTGTCCTTCATCGGTCTTGTCAGGCTTTACCTGGAGAGGGGCACGCTCTCAAATGCTTTCTGTTTTCCCTCAGGACATATTAGCCCAGCAGAGTCTAATAAACTCTGATGAAGTTCTCATCACTCAATAACTTACTGTTTTAGGGGGGATTTTGTGGGAGACCACAAAGCCCTGAATGTGTCAAGGTTTCTAAAAAGTGCTAGCAAAGGTACAGATGTCCGTTCCTGCTTTTGATCAGTCAACTTCTTATATTTCTCTGCATGTTTAGTCTCGTAATGGCAATTCAATCTGTAATCAAACGCAACATATATTTACCTCTGACTTCAGTAAATAAATACTTAGAAGTCTCTGTCTTATTTAAAACTCTACATTCTGCATCAATGTTTTTTCTTTTTTATATCCCTTCCTGCAAAGGTGGGAATTTTAAAGAAGGAACACATAGGTTTACTAACCATCTGCAGCAGTGCAAAGGCTTCTAAAAAGTCTAAAGAGGAACAGTGCCCGTTTTTTTGGACTGAAAGTGGACAGAGGTATTTTTGCTGCTGGCCTTATAGCATATGTATTTGTAGGAGATTTCCCTCAAACGTGATTTACTAATGTTTGCAGCACACAATTTACTGCAAATAAGAATATCTTATTCCTGTTGTTGCTATGATAGCTGATTCCAGGAGTGTTTATTTATTTGGGATGAGAGGGGGAGATTTTATCAAAATGAGTGCATAATTGGCACGGGTGTAATTCATTATTATCAGGCTGTCCGAAAAGCTCTGTGAAAAACATTCAGCTGATTCAAAATGCTGCAGCTAGAGTCCTGACAGGGACTAGAAAGAGAGAGCAGATTTCTCCCATATTGGCTTCACTTCATTGGCTCCCTGTTAAATCTAGAATAAAATTTAAAATCCTTCTCCTCACGTACAAGGTCTTGAATAATCAGGTCCCATCTTATCTTAAAGATCTCATAGTACCGTATCACCCCAATAGAGCACTTCGCTCTCAGACTGCTGGATTACTTGTGGTTCCTAGGATACTTAAGAGTAGAATGGGAGGCAGAGCCTTCAGCTTTCAGGCCCCTCTTCTGTGGAACCAGCTCCCAGTTTGGGTTCAGGAGACAGACACCCTCTCTATTTTTAAGATTAGGCTGAAAACTTTCCTTTTTGATAGAGCTTATAGTTAGGGCTGGATCAGGTGATCCTGAACCATCCCTTAGTTATGCTG
>VUQJ01026339.1:0-26552 GCA_015108635.1 Andinoacara biseriatus
TTTTTTTTTCCTTACCTTTTTTTTCTTTCCCCCCCCCCCCCATTTTTTCCCTTTCCTTCCTCTCTTTCCCTTTCTATCCTTCCTGCCTGTCAGATCTGGCAAGAATAATTTTAATTAAAAAAATAAATGAATAAAGTAAAAAAAATAAATAAATAAATAAAATAAAAATATATATATAATAAAATTCAAAAATTAATGTAAGGAATTGTGTGGGTTAATACACCCAACAACCAAATATTTTGACATGTCTATGTGCAACTTAGGCATAGCCAAACTAACAAACCAAATTATGACGCAGCACTGGGAGAGAATACATTTACATTTTCTGCACTGCTACACACTGAAAGTACACAACAAAATGTATTTAAGGGCTATAAAAGTGGATATTGCGTGATATGTCTCCTTTAAATAACCATATAAATAATGCTCGTATGTATTTCGGCAGTCAGTATAAAAACTAAAACCTTAATAAGAACTTCCCATTTCTCACTGAAGCTGACAAACCTCTACTGTGCATATTCGGTTAATTTGGATTCAGACCTGATTTTAGATTCAGAAACTAGATTTTTGCAGTTTCCTACAAATGCCTTAATTTCTCAGCACTGCTGGAGGAGTTTGTAGTACTTACCCTAGTCGCTCTGCTCCAAATAGTAAACTACAGTAGATAATGTTATTGCTTCTTCAGTTTTCAGCTGCTAACAGTTCATGACAAACATGATAACCACGGGTGATGGTCCTCGCTGCGACAGCGTGGAGAACTTCTGACTTTGCATTAATTCAGTGAATAAGTCACATTTCCAGCTGATCTTCGTCTCAATGTCCCATTTCAAAATAAAAACAAACGCAGCGTGCTCGCTCAGTCTCCGAGCTGCTTTCTCTCTCCGCCAATCAGCGGAGCCGGAGCTGCGCACGCGGGCCCGCCCCCTGTTCTCTCTGAGCTGGAACATTTTGTTTATGGTGCCAAAGTCGGTGAAGCTGTGCTGCTCCACGAATACGCTCACGTTTAGCACGCTGACGGTCTCCAAAAAACCAGCCAGGCAGACGTAGGAGCGTCAAACTGTCTTAGTTTAGAGTCAGAGTAATGAGAGATACACACGTCCTGCCTCCATGCTTACTTTTAACAAAAAAGAAGTTATGGATTCTAGCGACGGGAAGAAGAGACGAAAGGTAAGCGGCGTTGTACGGTGCTGCAGGCGGAGCGTGGCCGGAAGGATGAAACGAGAGATGGGGAAAGTCCTCAGCTCCATCACGGTGGAGGATAACAACCAGAAGGAGCCCGTGCAGGAGGAAGAGGAGGACTACGACTGCTTCCCTATCGGTTTCCTCCGGAGTGACCTACTGGAACCCCACTTGGTCGTGTGTCCCCGCTACAGCCTGCTGCGAGAGGTCGGTCGTGGAAGCTATGGGATTGTATATGAGGCTGTAGCCCGGAAAACAGGGGCCAGGGTGGCGGTGAAGAGGCTGCAGTGTGACGCTCCGGAAAACGTGGAGTTGGCTCTAGCCGAATTCTGGGCCCTGACGAGCTTGGAGAACCGACACCAGAATGTAGTCCAGCTGGAGGAGTGTGTCCTACAGAGGAACGGCTTGGCCCAGAAGATGAGCCATGGAAACAAGAAGTCCAAGCAGTACCTGGGCCTGGTGGAGACTTCACTCAAAGGTACACAGGTTGCTGAATTCAGTACACCAATACAGGAATGAAATGAAAGTACAGGAAGGAACAAATAAATACGATTCTCAGGAGTCCTTACTCCAAATTATTGCACAAGATGTAGTAGATCAAACTTAACACACAGTCTGGGTTTATGGTGATTTTTCCTGCCTAAAACCCAAATGCAAACTTCAGGATCCCCTGGATTAAAGCCTCACGTCTCTCACAGAAGAAGATCAAACCAGAAACTATAAAATTTTTAAGTGTCCTGAAGCATATTTAAACATTCCTCGAGAAGAGTAGTTGCTGAGAGGTTGTGTTGCCATTATTGTGAGACTGTACTGTAACTTTATTTAACACAGAGCAGTCCTACATAGATTACACACCAAGAAAATAGTGCTGGCTTCATAAAACTGCTGTAGAAATGAGATATTAAAAAAATGTGAATTTAAAGTAACATTGATTGCAGCCTGCTGGCCGTCATGATGTCTCTACATGTTACCTATAGGAGGCACAGAGACACTGTTCACTGTTTCCCGGAGCTCATGAGAGAACACAGTGTACTTGACAGCCTGTTAACTGTAAGGTCACATGTTCAGCAGCAACGTTACAGTGAGGAATATTCTGACTGAATATGGCACAGAGTTCTTTTGATTACAATTTAATAACTTAATATTATCCTGAGTCCAGTTTGACCTACTTATCATGTCCTTTGTTTATTCTCAGCTGGTTGGACAGAAACATTTAGTGGTTTTATTTTTTAAATATGCCTTCAACAAACTAAGATTTGGTGTATTAACGCTCATGTTAAAAACCAAGGCTCTCACCAGGCTCAGTTTGCAGTTTCTGCTTGTTTCTTTTAATAGCTTGCCTCTTATGTAAGTGTCACCATTCAGGCTCTGTGAATAAAATATTAATCCTAAGCTGACATCTTTGGGACTGATGATAAAGAATCTTTGTGGGTTTACAGTAGCAATGAAAATGGATTTTATTTTCACATGTGTTTCCCCTTATTTTTGTCTTGATTGACTTAACCGAGCTTCGGACGTGTAAAGCCAGGCGGCGGGCGGCCATCATAACACAGCAGCATGCAGCGATCGCTGTGAGGACGGGCCTTTACTGGGGAGCAATGCTTCTCTGAATTATGTAATCGAGCAAATTTGAAGTTATCGTTCTGGTCAGGTAGTGGACTTTGGCTTGATGCAGAAAATAAATCAGTACCAGCGTCAGTAGGAGCTCAATTTGGTAACTTAGCGGGACCGAAACAGAATGGCAGCTTATATCGGCTTATGGCGAGCAGTGTGTTGAGCATTTGGGCGTTTATGTAAGCTGATAATTCATTTCAGTAGTTTTGTTCACTGGAAAGTGTTAACTGCCTGTATTGGTCACACTTCTTTAATAACCAAAATACAAGGTTTTTATTTTTTAAAAAGGAATAAAGCTTATTATACCAAATATTTTTCACCTTTCAAAAACCTTCTTTGCACCTCACCTTTGGACTGCCTTTAATGGTCTTCATACAGGACACAGCCCTCTGTAAAGATTTGGTCTTGCATTAAAGTCTTCCTCCAGGTAGTGCTGCTTAGATTTAGGCAACAAGTAAAATCACAGTTGAGTTGAGATCAGTATTAATGCGGTGGTGCCTCACAGCTAGACTGTCTGTGTTCCAATACACCTCACTGTGTGGATTTGGGATTATTGGGAGCGACAAAGTAAAAGGAAAGTGAGGGCATCATTACAAAACAGACTGTAGATTAATAATCTATTTTTTAATAATTGTTGGAAGACAAAAGTGCAGCTGAAATGAAAATCTGATCAGCTGCACAGCACTCGCTTTAAAAGCAACATTTTTAAATTGAGAGCATGAGATTGATCAGGATCAGTGGGTTTTCCACCTCAACTGAACCACCTCACAGTCCTCACATCTCCTCGTAAGTTTGTGTGTGCAGCGATCTGAAGTGTGAAACCTCACGCGCAGTTCTTTTTCTGAGTGGCACGGTTAAATGTGTCAGCAGATTGTCGTCTGTTGCATGCAATCACAAACCACTGACGGTACCTTTTCCTTCCGCTTTAAGCTGTCCTGCAGCGTACCATAACAGTACCTTTCTCCAGAAACCTGCAAAAGGTTTTTTTTTTTTTTTAATGTTTTCTTTGTTTCATTAGAATTTAAAAAACTATACAAAGAACACACAAAGTTAGCTCTGAAGCCTAAAGATCTCATGGCTAGGCCAGAAAAATAATTAGTGTGTCTGTTGAGAAATGGTGTGGAAAAAATAGCACTGCATGTCTGCATACTTGATTGCTATATGATTCATCTTTATGTATGGAGTGCTGCTCGTCAGTGTCCTGGCACACCGCTGCTTTAATGTCACTGTTTGACAGCTGTAGTCTCACTAATCATATCTGTCCCTTTTCTCTTTGCTGCAGGAGAGCGCATCCTGGGTTACACGGAGGAGCCGTGTTACCTCTGGTTTGTCATGGAGTTTTGCGACGGTGGGGACCTCAACCAGTACATTTTGTCCCGGCGGCCCGACCCCCAGACCAACAGGAACTTTATGCGCCAGCTGACCAGTGCTGTGGCTTTCCTGCACAAGAACAGCATCGTCCACCGTGATCTCAAACCAGACAACATTCTCATCTCACAGAAGTCTGGTTCTCCCGTTCTTAAAGTGGCTGACTTTGGCCTCAGTAAAGTTTGTGCTGGCCTGACCTCCAAAACCAATGAGGAGCATCCTGTAGCAGGAGCAGGCGGCAGAGGGAGCAACCAGAACAGCATGGTCAACATAAACAAGTTCTGGTTGTCATCGGCTTGCGGCTCGGACTTCTACATGGCCCCTGAGGTGTGGGAGGGCCACTACACAGCCAAGGCTGATATCTTTGCCCTGGGAATCATCATCTGGGCAATGATCGAAAGGATCACATTTATTGATGCAGAGTCCAAGCGGGAGCTGCTGGGCACTTACGTTCGTCAAGGCTCAGAAATAGTCCCTGTTGGGGAGGCTTTGCTGGAGAACCCCAAGATGGTGCTCCATATTCCCCAGAAGGCCAGAAGCACCATGTCTGAGGAGGTGAAGAAACTCCTCCATGACATGCTTGCAGTAAACCCTCAGGACCGACCAGATGCCCTCCAGCTGGAGGTGCGGATGGACCAAATTACATGTACGTGACAGATCGCACCTTCCTCAAACTTCTCCTTTTCCCCTAACCAGTCACAGAAGGGACCTTTTTACTTCCCAGGTAAGATCCATGTCCTTAAGAACTTATTAGCTTACTTGTCATCTCCCTGCCTGGGTGTGTTCTTTTTAACCTTTAGGTTTCTAAACCGCAAATTTTGTAGAACTGCCCACCTTTAAATGCAGAGGAGGAACAGTGAGTGAAATGAGCTGCTACAGAGATTAGCAGGAGTAGCAGGTTCCTCTGTGACTCAGGGCTCACTTACACTGGCCGTTTACAACCCAGAGCTGGACACAGTTAGCCTCTCTTGTGACGGTGCCTGTGTGCACGTTTCCACCACCGGGGTGCCGGTGCTCGTGCTCGAGCTGTTGCTAAAGAACCAGCGAAAAGCTTAAGAACGAGCCTGCGTTTCCACCGCGCTCGTGAACTGATCCTCTCATGTGAATGTGGGCGGGTCATCGTCCGAACACGGAAGCCGAAGGGCTCAGACACCAGCTAGCTTGCGGGGCCCGAGTTGAACCCGTTTTTCGATTGAGCACCTATTGTGTTTGGGGTGGAAAAACTGCTGAACGGTTCAAATACTGGCACCCCAGCGGTGGAAAAGCGGCCTCAGTAGCCACTGATGGTGTGAAGACTGGTTGTTGCGGTTTGTGTTTTAGAAGTTCTTTCACAGCTCTTGACAAATAAACAAAAAACGCTTTTTTGCGACACATACATATACACACATTTGCACATTCCCCCATCAGCATTCTCCCAGATTGATATAACCTTAATATTACTAAAGGAAGTGAAAACTGTGACCCAGGATCCAAGTTGGCGTAAATCACAATGACCTCTTTGGAAACTGTTGAGTAAAGCATTTATCTCTGCTGATCTCTTGATCCATGGCAACCAAAAGCAAAGTCTCAGGTGACATGTTAGACCAGTCCCTTCACTTCAAATAAGCTTGACTTCTGTTCCTGATTTCAAGCCAGCGCGTCCCACGTCACAGTGGAAGGAGCAGGATTAGCACGAGTAAAAGTATCTCCTGTACAGTACTGACGTCAGGACACGACGTGTTGATGCTCATGTTTGACACAAGATTTTTTTTGACAAAGCCAGTCTAGCTTAAAATGACTGAACAAATACAAATGTGTTTATGGTAGGTAACAAGAGGTGTGTCGATGGCCTCAGGGTGGAGGAGAGGGTGGTGTGGGAGGACAGCTGCGTGATCATGGCAACTTTTAGATTGAACCAAGTAGGGTACAACCCTGGCCTGAGGGCAAACAGTCTGGCTGCGATACAATACACAGCGCGTTTGCACGTGTGAGGGACTGTGTGAGAATGAGCCGAAAGCTGTTATCGGTAGAGATGCAGTAACATGCCAGATGTGTGACGTGTACAGTAATTGTGCTTTAGGTGGATGAAAACACTGAACTCTGACTTTTTATCAGTGCACAGACTGTTTCAGTCATCAGAGAATCATCAGAGAATATCCTGACGTGTTGGTGTATTGAATTGGCGTAAGATGATGTCTGCGGGGAAAGTTTGCAGCGGGCGATGGAGACACAGAACCATATGTAAGCAATGGCTTCCTGCACTGTGTTCTGAAGAGGATGACATGGCACATCCCCATTTCTTGGACATAATTTCAGATTAAGATGAAAATAAATAATAAAAAAGCAATGTACAAACAATGTAATAATCTCCATGCACTAGTTCTAGAATTGATTCCTTATTATTTATTTTTTGTATATTTGTCACACGTCTCAGATCATCAATCTAATTTTAATATTAGACAAAGATAAACTACATAAACATAAACTACTCAATCATAAATGGCAATTTCATTTATTAAGGGAAAAATCTATCCAGATTACCTGTTAATTGTCTCCCCTGTTAAATTATGAATTAACTCTGATTAACATCGTTTGGACGTCTGTGTTCAGTTTCTTACACCAAGGCTTGATTACTGCCAGACCTGCCCAATCAGGAAATCAAGAGGCAGGGTACACCTGTACAGGTCGCCAGCCTGTCACAGGGCTAACACAGAGGCAACTATCCACACCTGTGGGCAATTTAGAATCACCAGTTAACCTAACCTGAGTACGTGCATGTCTTTGGACTGCGGATGGAAACCCACGCAGACACGGGCAGATTCGAACCCTAGTTGTTAGGCAGGAGTGCGAACCACCACGCCACCGTTCTGCCACAATTATCTTTCTATAATATTCAAATTTGATGGTCTGAAACATGTAAGTGTGGCAAATGTGGGGAGAAAAATTAGCAATCATCAGGAGAGTCGATAGTTCTTCACATTGCTGTATGGTGTCATAACTGTCACATCAGATTAGATGGAAGAAAGTTGTATGGCAGCAGGAAACCGCTAAAGTTTAAAAACCTTTCTAAGTTCACAAAGTGTTTTTGTATTTGTTAAAAAAAGCATTAATATAACAGTGTAGCTACATTGAATACACTGCTAACTTAGTGGGTGTAGCTTATATCTAGGGGTGGGCGAAATGGAACAAAAATAATATCACAATATTTTTTAGCTGAATGGCGATATACGATATACATACGATATGTTTTTTCTTCCCAAAAGAAAACACTCACAGCTGGGCTATTAAAATGTAAACAGAAAAGATCCAGAACTGTCCGACGTCACTGGAAAAACTAGCTACATTTGTCGCTAGTTGCTAAATCTAGCAGCAAAGTCACTAAGTTGGCAACACTGCATGACCCACGTGAGCTTAATCCCGCCGCGTGGTGGGGTGACGTATTTACGCCATGAAATTAGCATATCATGATATAATTTATTTTCTCGGGCAAGATTTTTTTACCGGTATTATCATGAATGGCCAGCTATGGCCCAGCCCTACTAAAGAAATTCTGGCCTGTCTGGGGCTGAGTTCAGCAGCTTGGATGAGAGGTGAAACATCTTCAGTAAAATTAAAGGCGTCCGTACTGATTGAACTGTTGTTAATGAGCAGCATCTTCAGAGGCAGACTGGATTTGGTATTAGTAGAAGGTGACTTTGAATGGGAGCATCGGAGGAAGTATGATGGTCACGTAGATGTCTAATTCCTGTCTGCCAGAGGGGAAATTGGAGTGCGAGGAGTGAGCTCTTCAGACCAATGTGGGGCTGAAGCACGTATGATGACAGTGCCTGTGTGGCTGTTGTCACCCTAAGTGGTGCAGTTTGATTATATATTTACCAGCGAAGATTTGTTGGCACAGGTGTGCCGAGGAACGCCTTCAGACGGAAACGTCCCAGAAACAATCTCCGTTTACAGGGAGACGTTGAAAACGGCCACAATTTGGTGGTGTGGATACTGAGGGTGGAATGGTGGACCTGATTTTTGCTGAACTGGCAGCTCAGGGAACAGGGAGGACCTCCTTTTCTGCCGACTGGGCTTGTCCCAGCTGCTGTTTGCTGACAGGTGGGTGGAGCTGCAGGCATGTAGTGGTGTCACAGCCGGAGGTGCTGCTTTTACCTCCACCCGGAACAAGCTTTGAGAGGTGAGGAAGAGTTTGAGCCTTGTTGTCAGAGCACTGAAATCCGGTGCCTCTCTGTTTTAGGTCCTACTGTAGTTGGGTTACAGTGCAGGAACAAGTTCTTGTCTGCTAATTATTTTCAGGAGACCTGACTGGAGCATGAGATGATGTAAGGTCTGAACCTGGTACTAAGATGAGCCAGTGTTTTGGACACTTGTGTGGCCTGAGGGCTGGTTTCACAGCAGGCATGAGTGGAGCTAGAAAGAGGGAACCTTTGCAAGTGGATAGATTTTATTTTTATTAATCAATTTTATTGATGATTCTGATACCAGATGAAACTTTAGGAGTGGGGGAAATTAACTTCTGTGAAACCTGATTTAGACCTGAAACCTGTGATGGAGGTGGGGGCTTCCAATGGTTTGTTCCTCTTTCAGTGTAGTTCCTGTGGTAGAAACACACTTATTGACTACCTAAGTTTACACTGACTGTGTGCATAATCACATTTAATGGTGACATCATAATGCCTTCATCATCTGTCTTAATCACTAATATTGGATTATTAATCTGTATTTTAAGACAAGCAGTTTTAGGCCACCTTAATGTACCCGAGTAACACGAGTTCACTGAATGGTACGTTTTCATTTGAATGGTCATCACCTTACATGCAAATTAATCTAGATAACACACTGCAGCTACTGTGTTTTCCTCTTTTGGAAGTGGATAACACCTGTATTTCCTGCCCTCTGTCGTGCACTACAAACAGGAGAACATTGTACCCATGGTAGTTACACCAGGACCATAATGTGAAATTACCAGTGGAATATTTCATTCATATCATCAGTAAGAAATACTTCTTGTAGTCGTGAGTGCATGAAAGAGTCCCTGTGAGATATAACTGTCTCTGTTTGCTGTTTTGAATGGGAAGCCCTTGTAGCACATCAGTCAGCTACTAAGGGGATGCTCAGTGACCTGAATCATCCTCCCGTTTGTCTGAACTTGAACTCTCCACTGGCCAGGACTAAGCCCAGTATTCAGATCCGCAGTACTTTTCAGCCACTCCGTTAAGCGCTCATTGCAAATGCTCGCCCAGAGACCTCATCCTGTGACGTAAGCGCTCTCAGTCCTGAAGATGCCATTGCATGTTAGCCTGCTGTCTCAGATTGGCCTCGTTCTCTCGTGTCATGATTGGATAGGATGTTACACAACAGGAACGGTCCCACAGCAGTGGCTCAGTGGAAAAACCTGTCATCTGTTGGAGAGAGGGATTAGTTCTTGTGAGCACACAGAGAGAAGGGGAAGCCGCTGTTTTTGCTGCGTGTGTGTATTTACTGGATGTCAGGACGTGGTTAACTGATGGAAAAACCGACAGTAGCACAATGACCATATTCAGATCCATGAGGAAGAAAAACGGTGTGCAGGGCTCGTAAAGCTACGGGATCTCCCCCAGTCACCATGTGTTAGTTTTATTAATGCACTGATTAGTTTTTCTTTGATAACATCATCTGTAAGATTCTTAAATATTTACCAGAGGGACATTTTCATAGGACTTATTTATGTTTCTGTTAGTATGAAATTTGGTAGCACTGGACATGTTATACCTCAATAATAATATTAATTTTACTAATTTTTTACAGTTTCGGGGTCAAAGAGTTAGGAAATTTTCCAGTGTTTCCTTTGTTTCCTTTTTCCTTTAAAAGTAATTGAAGTTTTGTATAAAGAATAAAGTCCTGTAACAATGTGTGTGAATAGGTGTGTAGTTTCAGTCTTCCCAGGTGCTCAGGAAGATTAGAAAACTGTTATATAACTACTGTACTGTATACAAGTCATTTACACGCAGCTTCACTGACTAACGTCAGTACAGACGGGAAAAGCCACTTATTACTGAATTAAGTGAAATAACTGCTTGTACTGATGAATTCCTTAAGTTGCGTCTGCACAGAGTGATTTGCATCAATGTGGTGACCAGAGATTATAGAAAGTCAGTGCAGTTTGGCGAATTCACACAACTATGGGTGGGAAAAACAATACTTGTGATGGGATGTGGGTGGGTCCTGAGACTTTTCTCAACTTGGAGGCAAAGCAAGTTCTTTAAACATAAAAAAGAGGCTATTATCAAAGGATGTCAGTCTCCATGTAACCATTGTCTGTCCAGTGGTTAGTTCTGTCTACGATACTGAAACCCACCGCCAACTATTTTTGTTGGTATTTATCCCTCTTTTTGTCAGAGAAACACTGTCAGCCAAATATCTGAGTTCTCAGGGTAGCTCTGTTGCATTGGGAATCCCCTCCAACGTGAAAGGGATGAAGTTCAATGGCAGAGGTACTCTTTTCCTTTGTGTTTGCTTTGTGTTGGTTGGGCTTATTGATATTTGTGTATGTTAATTTGTTGATACTTTACAAACAGATTTTGTAAAAAAAAAAAGGTGCCTCTGATTGTACATATGAACAAGGAGGTGCAGGCTTCTGTCCTATAACACCGTCCCTTCCTCTGCTTCACCTGAAGGTAAATGTGTTTCCTTGTATAGAGAGATGGCTGCTCAGCAGTATGCAGATTGCATGAAGACTGCAAAAGCCTGTTGGTTCAGAATGATTTTGATTTACTAACATATGCATGGTGGTAAGAACAGGTGCACAGATGCAGATTGTTTGTACCCCACTCTGTATTTAATCATTAGTTATTAATCTCTGGCTCTCTTCCACAGTGTGTCTTTTCTCCTGTCTCTCTCCCCTCACAGCAGATGACTGCCCCTCCCTGAGCCTGGTTCTGCTGGAGGTTTCTTCCTGTTAAAAGGGAGTTTTTCCTTCCCACTGTTGTCAAGTGCTGCTTATAGGGGGTCATTTTGACTGTTTGGTTCTCTCTGTATTATTGCAGGGTCTTTACTAACAATATAAAGCGCCTTGAGGCGACTTGTGATTTGGCACTATACAAATAAAATTAAATGAAATTGAATAAGTCAGACAGTAATTTTGCATATTTACTTGTTTTTTGCACAGGGTAACAACATCAAAGACATATTGGTAAATCAGGAACATTGCCATTTGTTGTGGTCTGTAAGAGGATACAACGTGTTTTTATTGTATTTGATGCCTTCATAGTGGGGATAGTTCTAAAAGTTGGCATTAGTTGAATCGGCATTGGCAGCCATGTGTATTTGTGTTTTGTGTGACATCCCCTAATCCATCTTCTCTTTCCAGCCCCCTGTCCCTCCCTCTGTGTCTCTGCTGGACAATGAGAGTGCTGCTTTTGGGTTAGGGTGAGGGCTTTATGAAAGCTTTGGTCGGGAACATTTTGTCCTCTTGTGTGCCAGCCGTGTGCCGCCTCTGTCTAAACCAGGCCAGAGCAGCATAAGCCCTGGTACTCCACACTTTTTTTTTTTTTTTGAATTAATTGAAAGCATGAACAATCTGTCTACAAGCTGAGGCATTTTCAGTTTGTTGTCCTTGCACTGCACACATGTACTATACAAAAAAACCTTTGATACCTCTGAGCAGGTTTGATGCTTTTCGCTCTGCCTGCAGCTCAGAACCGACAGTTTAACCAAAGCCACGAGTGTGAGAGGATGCTGATCGCACTGCTGTAAAGGAAATGAAGCTGCTTGGACAGCAGTCTGAAGGCATCGTACAGTGTGTTCTTTATGGGCTCAGTCAGTGGGGGGGGGTTACAGAGCAGCTGAGAAATGCAAGCGAGGGGCCATCTTTAGGAGAGTTTGGGAGAAAGTGTGATGAACACATTGGCATTCTTATGTAACGCTTTAAGAACGAGCATTCAGCGGCTGAGATGATTGTAAATATTTCCTCTGGGTCCTCGGGGCTCAGAACTGCAACAACCAGTTCTTGTGCAACACCAAGCGCGTCAGTGTGTTTTATGGTACACTCAGAGGTTCTAGAACAGAAGAGTAAAAGCACAGACCAGTTCAGAAAGCAGACCCCTTCCTCTAGATCATGATGCCATTAAACCTGTATTATTTGTGATGGGCATCCTGTGTATAGTCCAGCAGACCCCTTCATCTCACAGTGCTCCTTGAATAACACGGAGCCACATCTGTTCTGCTCTGTTGTTCCCATTGACAGCAGCTGTGTTGGATCTAATGGTATGTAAGCTCTTCACACAGTGTTAATCTCCTGCCATCAACAGCTTCACAACTCGGTGCTGTTGCTGTCGTGCTTTGGTAGATTCTCTTTGTCATACTGATTAAACAAAGCTGACCGAGTTCATTCTGACCTGGAAGTAATAAATGGGGGAAAAAAAAGTGCTGTCGGCTTCTGTTTGGCATTTGCTGTCATTATCAAAACAGATGCAACGGAAACAGAAGTTGAGTTTTCGTATACTTTCATACTGAACTAAGACAGCTTTAGCAGGATATCGTTTACTCAGTTCAGTTTCATTGAGTTTGGGATAATTTCAGCAGTCCTCTGTGGTCTTGGCAGCAAAAAAAAAAAGTTAATTATTTTATTATCTATGTGATTTAAAAAAATAAATACCAGATCATTGGATTCAGGGTTTATTGCTGTTTGATATCTTTGGGTTTTAGGTCATCTTTCACAATAAAAGAGCAGCAGAAACTGATTTGTGACAGGATGGTTAGGGATGCATTCTGTTTCTCTATTTCATCTACCTCTCTTGTTTCTGCGCCTTCAGTCCTTCAATCATCTGTGGTCAGTGAATCTGTGGTCAGTGGATCTGTGGTCAGTTCTCTGACAGCAGGAGGGTTCCTGGTTTCTCTCTGTTGAGTTTGCATGGACCGAGTTCTTCCAGATACTCCAGCTTCTTCCCACAGTCCAAAGATGAGCATGTTAAGATGATTGTTGGTTCTGCAATATGAGATGTAGCCAAGGCGTATAGAATAAAGCACAGTGTGACTATATGTGTAGAAGCCAAAGGTGCTTGAATGCTCATAAGCACTTCTTCCACTGAATGCCTCCCAGCTCTTGAACTCTAATATTGTTGGATTTGATTAGCAGCTGTTGTTTGTCCTGCTTCAGCATTTGGCTGAACTCGGGTGTCAGTTATGTTTTTGGGAGGCTGTCGGGGAACACACCTAAAATGACATAATAAGCAGATTTCCTGAATTCCAGCTTTTTTGGTTTCTCTTCTTTATGTGTTTCTTTGGCCTCAGTTTGTTTGAAAAAACAAAACAAAAAGCCACATGTAATCTTAGAGCGCTGCCTCTGGCTCACAAGAAACCGACCTCCACCACTTCCTCAAAGATACTGGTCTATGCTAGTTTTTATGAGGCTTTGGGTTATGAAACAGCAAATGGTATGCAGGGCGGGAGAGGAGGCGGCAGGCCTTCGCTCTGTTTTTCCAGGATATGGTGGGATTTCACCTGGCTCATTGTCTTTGTTTTGCTTATTCATAAAGAACTTTAAGCAGAAAAATGATTTGCTAACTTGGCGTTTCAAGTGTTTCCATGCAGCACACAGTCACTGTAGGTGCATGCTGGGAGGACGTAGATTGACAGGCGTAAAAGCTTTAATTGCACTTAAGGTAACAACAATGCTCCTTTCAGTGTACTAAAATAGATCAGATTGATTTCATGTCTAAATCTTTATATTTGTTTGGTTTCATGGGGCTTTTGGCTCCTCTGCCCAGATAATGGGAGAGTAATGCTGAATAAATGCCTCAATCTATTCAAAACAAATGTCCCACAGCGAACTGTGGGCAGTGGCTGTCTCAAGGCTTCAGCTACTGACATGCAAACAGCAGGTCGTTAAATGAGGATCTCATAAAGCTGCCACACTCAGCAGATCCAGTTTGTCGTGCAAACTTGTTTTTCACACCTATTCTTTCATAGAAAGCATAACCGTTAAACTATAATTTCTCTGCAGAAAGCTGCACCTTTGTTGACAGCGTTTTGAGTTATGTAACACATCCACGGTGAGCGTACTCTTGGCAAAGGAGGTGTGGGCTTTACTGCTATAAACTGGGCCAGAGTTTGGAGAAGATAATTAGCGCCGTGTCACTGAGTTTATGCTGACAAGTTAGAGCGCCGGGGACTCTTCAGCACCTGAGTTTTTGAAGAGTCGATTTTGGAAGATAAAGTGGAACACACACTACATGCACCCACACACAACCACTCACACACGCATGCATGCAATGAGGAAAAATAAAATATATATAACATGTATGTATGTATGTATGTATTTTTCACTCCACGCATCAACAGCACAATTCCTCATTCATCATCCCAAACGTGTGCGTGCTGCTAAGCTGACCCACTTGTGTCCAAATCATGTGCTGTGATGTTATGCAACCTATGAAAAGAGGAACACAGCGCTGCTAGCCCGAGCTGTTGCATGTTAGCCAGTGAGCTATTATTAGAGCAGAGTGTAGAACTAAACCTGGACACATCCAAAGGCAGGAAGTATGATCATTTCTTAGGCAGCGTTGTCATTTTTAGTGCTCGGTTCTACTGAGACACACCCAGTGATCTCAGTGCTTGTGCTGGTAGTGTGTAGTTTTCATTCTAATAGTTTGCAGGGCTTGACAGAGCATCTTTTATCAGGTTTGAGTCAGAAGAGATACAAACAGCTCATCTAAATCACTGTGCGTGGTCACATTATATGCACCAAATGTGTGTAAATGTTTGTACATATATACTCGTGGGTCACTTCAGACCAAAGAATCATGTAGCTCCAACACTGACTACACAAAGGCCAGTTTCAGCACTGTGAACAAACATCTTTCAGTCTCAAGACATTTATGAGAAACGGACGAAAAAATGGTCTCGGGATGTTTGACTGAAGACGTCACACGACAGTTCACTCTTGATTAAAAAGAATAATTCAGCTGATTTAATCAGTGTAACAGTATAATTACTAGCAGATATCTGACATTTCTGTTTGCTTTTTTTCTGTCTGAAATGTTGATTTTGTTTTTTCTGCTTCATGCTGACCTCCTGATTTTCTGTCTCTGCAGATATGTTTCCTATACAGATCTTGGCTCCAGTGGAAAAAGGGACCCTAACAAACTGAATTGTGAAGAATCCACAATCGTAATTTATACGGGAAGCGGTGACCTGACTCATTCCAAAACTGTCGGAAGCAGTATGCAAATCCACCCACAGCGGTGCACTTCCGGAGCCATCCAGTTCGAGCACTGTCACTGTGGTGACTGATGGATAACATCAGTTTTTCTGAGGGTGGACTGGGTGTGAAAATATGTATTTAATGTTCTGTAGTCATTGATTTATGTTCTCACCAGCCCCAGTATAGGCCTGCTCTTCCTAAACTGTACGCTACTGTAACAGTATTCCAAGGTCAAAGCATGATCATTGTACTGATGATGGCAATAACTGTGACCAACAGATGAGACTCACATCCCAGTACAACCCTGTGCCTTAAAGACAATTCACACCAAGTGCAATTTGATCTTTAGATGAAATGATTTTGTGGGACACTTTGGAAGCTCGCACACCAAGAAGGGAACTTCCCAAGTCTGGAACTACTTTCATCTCATGCAAGCTGACCAACTGAATCTTTCAGCGATGTCACACTTTGAAATCAGTGTGCCAGGCTGCTTTATTGTGAGCGTTCCCCTCTGTCCAAACACTGAAGTGCAGTCATGATGGTGAAGCACAAACACGACGATCAGCCACAACATTAAAACCAGTGACAGGTGACGTGATCAGTGTTGATCACATGGATGTTACTTCAGCACATACTGGGTGGCGTGGTGGCTCTCACCACTGCCAGGGTCTGAGTTCACGGAGGCCTTGTACTAAACCCACAGGACCCAAATGCCTCTTTTCCACTAGTACCTACACGCTCGGCTCAGCTCAGCTCAGTTTTGTTTGTTTTCCATTACAAGTTAGTTCAGCTTCAGCAAGGCGGTCTGACGGGTCGAGTGATGTCATTTGTATGCGACACAAACACAACCGGTCGCTCTGTTTAGCTTCCTCTGGATTCTGCCATCAGCCACCGAGCACAAAAACCTCTGTTTTGGTCAGTGTTTAGCAGAGTGTGGTGTGTATGGTGTGTAGCCTTTTCCCTCGTTGCTGGGTTGAAAGAGTCGCTCTTATGACCGGTGACATCGGTGGCATGCATTCTGTTGATGTCACATTTTGGTTTTGACTCGGCACGCTCGGCTGAACGGGTACTAAAAATGCCTGGTACCGGGTACTACCACTAAGGAAGAACCCTAAAAAACGGAACCGAGTTGAGCTGATTTGAGCTGAGTAGGTACTAGTGGAAAAGCGGCAATAGTTTCCATTCTCAGCGTCCCAGAGCCAGACCCCAGAGGACACCCCCAGCATTTGCATGTCACTGCTCTGAGTGGTCAGAACTGTTTTGGTGGGGGAGTTGCACCGTATTAACCAGGTGGGTTTAATGTTGTGGCTGAGCTCAGTGTGCACAAATGCTGAACATAAAAAATGTTGGTGTCACACATGCACTTGTGTAAAGACGACCCACACTTCGATTTCCCTAGTCTGTGCCACACACTGAAGGTAGAGGGAGAAGCAGTGTGTGTGTGTGTGTGTGTGTGAATGTAATCAGTTTTATGTACTGAAGGAGAAGCAGCAGGCCTGTATCAGCACTACGCAATCTTGTGCAATTGTAAGCAAATGAAGTCCAGCAGGGAATCCCAACTGTCTTACTGGGCATTTGTTCTTGTTTTAATCCAAAGAGCACCTGCTGCACGAATGCATCGATTATAACTGCAGTAATTAGCTTGTGACCAAGAAACCAGGATCATTTTAAAGCTGTTTTTGTGACTGTGTACTGAAAGTTGTTACATTGAGGTTGAGGTGGAAGTTATCCTTTCAAAGTGAACTCATTCTGAACACCAGTTAGTGGGCAGCGAGCATTTGTCTGTATGCTTGTAACTGGTGCAGTGTGAATAATGGGTCCTGAGCAGTACTCACTTTATCTGATTTGGGGACTGTTGCAGGAAATTTGAAGCTTTACCATCTGGAAATAATTCCCTCAACCAGTCATGGGATGCTCACCCTAACAGTCTCTTCCTCTCTCCCTTCATTCCCTCTTTTTGAGGTGCTTTAGACTCTTTGTAGTGGTGTGTAATGCTGTGGTCAGACAGTCAATATATGTGCTTGGTTGTAGCCCCCAGTCTGTACTGTTGGGAAACTACGGCTGAGTTTTGATTTGATTCATGAAATCTGGTCGCTGCAGGGGTTTAAGAAGATGTATGAACCCACGAGGATTTCTAGATAGATTGAAAAGAACAAAATACAATAGGCAGTGTTTTTATCTTTGAAGGGGAAGAAGAGCTTTGAAGCACACAGAGCAGAGAAAGGGCATGTTAGACTCTCCTAGCCTTCACTCCAGCACAGACCAGAGGAGCTCCTTTGGGTTTCACAGCACTGTGTTGTATAGTATTAGTATAGATAGTAGCTTTTGAGGTGTTTTGTAATGTACCTCTACCTCATTCTCTACACTCTGAAACCTCTTAGCTTTAAAGACTCTTTAGCAACCTTATCTTTGCCTCTGATACAGGAGGCCCTTTGCTTGAGTGGGATAGATTTTTACCTCAGACTCAGTCTCTTGTTATTTTAACTCCATCTATCACTGATGTCTCTGTGTTGTTAACTTGTCCCATTGTAACAACTACATGTGCAGCGTCTTCTGTCTTAGAAACTGTATAACACAGTAAGTCTTGCAGGACATTGTATCCATTCAGAAATTACAGCTCCAGCTCAGTTTTAATGGCAGTTTGTGAAATAGTCACAAATAATTTTAATTGTTTGACTTCTGTTCATTGAAATGTGTGGGCAAGAATGATGATTTCAACTTGAATACATTAGTTTAAAAAGTCCACATGCACAAACACACCAAATTTCTTGAAGTCTTTAAGAGTTTCCACGAGAGCAGATATTCGAGTCGATCCTTGAAGGCGTATTTAAGATATATTCAAACAGACCAGCTGGACGGGACAGCTACATCTCTACCGTCACACCTTCACAAACCTGTACCAGCCAGTCATGTGGGAAGTTTTATTGTGTAACTGTTTGTAACATCAAGACACAGTTACGACCTTCTCCTTTTGAAGCGTACTGAGACATTAATTGCTAAATGAAACAAATGCACCCATGCTAACGCATAATTTAGTGACCACTCATTTCTAAATTTAGGATTAGAACCAAAAAAAGTGCTTCAACACTCACAGGAGCTGTTGGTGAATGCCAGCACAACTGTTGGTGCGACTTGAAAGTGTTATATTTGTGATAAGTTAAAACTTTGGGTTTTGGCTAACAGGCTGGTGTAGCACACACAGACTTCTTTTTTTTCTTTGGGGTCGTTGAATCTCTGAGCTGCTCAGCAGTCTTGTTCACTCATTTCTTTAAGCACTAAACCTGATGTGGTTGGAGGCACAGTTGATGCTTTATACGTTTGCCCTGCTGTCGCTGTTTCTATGTGAGCCGGCTGATGGTTCCACTTGAAAACACTTTACTATGCAAATGGTTCTCTGCCACAATGTGAGCACCTTACAGAGCCGCACCGTTCACAAGCTATTGTGTGTAACATCTTGATCTTTACTCTTCTAGTGCATATGTGCAGCGTGTACAGAAATGTTTCTTTGAGATGTTGTATAACTAAATACTGTTTTTGTTACCGACGCTGACAGGAGCCATTAGATGTTGGAGAAAACGTTGTTTTGCTGTAATTGTTTCACAATTTTTCTTGGAATAAACAATTAAAACTGTAAATGTTCCATATGAGTGTGTGTGTGTGTGTGTGTGTTCTCGGTATTGATGATGATGATGTGTTAGTCACATCATGGGGGGTCTTCTTTATGGGCTTTAGGATTAGGCAAATGTAGTTAAAAGTAGTAGCAGGTATAGCTGAGGGCAGACATTTTTCAGTGATAATGAATGACTTCAAAAGTCATGAATGCAAACATGCAGGTCCACATTTCTCTGAATCCTTTGGCACGTGGGACAAACACCAGAAAATTGTGTAAGAACAAGTCTGTCAGTGCATGCTTACATACAGTATTTTTAATATGTGCACTTCACTGTGTTTTAGTCTGTTTTATTCACCCGGGGACAATTTGCCAATTCCCAGCAGCCAGTCTCAGTTGCCGGGGATTGGTCTGCCAGAGCCTCTGCCCTTAGCCACCACCCGACCCCTACAGCGCCTCCTGCAGGTGTTGGGCCTACAGGAGGGCACCACAGACAAACATAGTGGTACGGTCCGCAGCCGAATGTGAAGCGGCTGGTATGAGAATTTACGCCTCTAAGTCCGAGGCCATGGTCCTCAACCGGGAAAGGGTGGAGTGCCCTCTCCGGCTCAGGGACGAGTTTCTGCCCCAGGTGGAAGAGTTCAAGTGTCTCAGGGTCTTTTTCACAAGTGATAGGAGAAGGGAGAAGCGGATTCTGCACCGGTCTACACCGGTCTGTTGATTTACTGGTTGATCTACGTCCCTCCCCTCACCTATGGTCACAAGCTTTGGATAGTGACCGAAAGAATGAGATTGTGAATACAAGCGGCAGAAATGAGCTTCCTCCAAAGGGTGGCTGGCCTCTCCCCTAGAGATAGGGTGAGGAGTAGAGCTGCTGCTCCTCCACATTGAAAGGAGCCAGTTGAGGCGGTTCCGGCTCTGACTAAAATGCCTCCTGGATGAGGTGCTCTGGGCATGTCCCACCGGGAGAAGGCCCCTGGGCAGACCCAGGACACGCTGGAGAGATTATCTCTCGGCTCGGTGTCCCTCCTGGATGAGCTGGTGGAGGTGGCTGGGGAGATGGAGGCCTGGGCTTCAGTGCTTAGGGTGTTTCCCCCTAGACCTGGCCCGGCCCAGCCCTGGATAAGTGAAAAAAGATGGCTGGAAGGATGGATGGCCCAATTTGCATTGGGAGATCCTACCAGGAGGAAATGACAAAATAGCCCCTGGGATCACTCGTACACGTGGAATGAGGTGCTGGTTTGTGCTGAGGTACCTACCAGATCACACAATCATGCAGTTGCCTTGGTTTTTACTTAAAGTCATAATTTTTGGTTTCTAGGCACTTTTATTTAGACTGAAAAGGGAGGACATTAATTAACTTGGAGGTTTTGGTTGATTTGATGGGCAAATTAATTACTGTGCATTCATGTGTTGAAACACCTAAAGAAATGAGTTGAGGACTTGGGAAATTCACAAGTTCCCGCGTCACGGAGGACAGAAGTCACTGATGGAAATCTTTAAATAATGCTTACAGGTTACAGCCCCTGTCTATGAATAGTGACCTGGATTTTTTTCTTTTTTATCCAATTCAGGGTCACGCAGGGCTGGAGTTTGTTTATCAAAGCCACAGACAGATCAGAGATACACAAGGTATACTTTAAGATTGGTGGTAAGATTCCACAGTGCTGAGTGTATTCAGCATGTTCTCGTGCCGGGTGTTACATAATGGTGTTTGTGATGCATGGCCTGAAACTGCCCCATTTTATAGACCTACCAAACCCGTGTGAGAAGGCTCAAAGTTACAGGTTTGCAATTCACTCCTCGTGGAGCTGTTTTCACTGACTCTTTACTTTTGCTTTCACCTGTTGCTTATGTTTAGGCACTAAAACCAATTTGTAAAGCTTAGGAAACAATCTTGGTTTGTGTTTGAATACACCTCACAATCATAAGCATGTATGGGAGTGTACACAACTCCAGAGGAGGCCACGTCTGCCACAGTTCTGCTCCAGAGAGCTCCCGAACAGCACCGTCTGATTAGCCTGCTCGATTAACTGGAATGCTCACATTAGGAATGGGTAGAGGCCCGGGAAACACAGTGTGTACAGAGTACAGAGATGCACATACAATGCAACACATGCAAACGCGCACACACAGACTGCAGACAACAACGTGCCAGTGTTATGCTGGGTACGCAGTGTCCTAAGAGCAGAACAACAGTGAGGAGGGGAGGATGGGAGGGGCAGCTATATGCAGTGAAATGGAGCTAAAAGGTAAGGAGCAGGGTGGGGAGATTTGACAAGACGCTGCTGAATCGAGGAAAGATGGAAGCAGCTGTGACGGGCGCCGCGCAGACAACTGCAAGGGTTAGACCTGGAACATCAGCATTCCCTATCTGATCCGATTCTATTTGTTTTTTCAACTGCTGTGAATTTAAAATCACAAGCTGCAGAAACTATTCACCAGCACGGTTTGCGTTTCAAAGATGGATGGATGACAAATACAGTTTCAAAAACAACTACTTCATCTGTGAGCTACAACACACACTCGTGATCGTCATATTTGTCAGCACACAATAAATCTATAACGTATTTGGAGTAATTGGAAAAGCAGAGATCAAGACTCCATCCTCAGGCTCCCCGAGTCGCTGCACTTGATGGTAGATCAGCGCCTTCTACCATTGGTGCTTTCGGTTAATACACTTTGTAATACTGAATGCTGGTTCCAGCAACTCACATCTAATATATGCACACAGAATAAGTAACTCACTTTACAAATTAGGATCAGCTCCGGTCTTTGTAAGTGGAATTGAGAAAGCAAAGAAAGTGGCTACAAAAACATTGGATGGACAGGGTTGAAAGGGATGAGCCTGCAGCCCCGTCACTACAAACACTATCCTCCACACATTTAGGTACAACGCAATCTGCCGGCTTTACTGAGCTAAATCTGAGGCAGGAAGTGGTTAGAGAGAGTTCACTACAGCTATGGAGAAATGTTGAATGCATGGAAGTCTGTGTTATTTGACACAATGCCAGCAGTGTAACAGTGGACCGACTCGTGTACAGTTTACAGCGTGTGGAGAATGAGGGACCGCTGGGACAGTTCAGTGTAAGTGATGCAGGGACGCTGGGACCACCAGGGCTGGAAACAGCCTTCCCAGTAGAGGTTACCTGTCATGTTTATGTTCCACTGTGAATTTCTATGTTAAGCTTCAAGTATTAAAGGGACAATCCTATAGCTTCATTTTTTGAATGTTGTTGAATACAAACAGCGTTTTAGGCTGAAATTGTACTTCCTTTGATTTTCAAACCAGAGCTTTAAGCTGCACTTCGATGTGAACTTTGAATATTACTGTGTGTAAAGCTGTATTGTTGCTGGATGAATGTTAGGACAGTGCTCAGCTCAGTGCTGCTAAAAAGTTTAAATAAACAGATCTGCATTAGTGAACTCTCATGTTTTGGGTACAGTGTATTTCCTGCATAGGAATATAATATGATAGCTTTAAAATTCTGCCTTTGTATTTTGTATTTGTGTTCACTAATACAAAATGTTTCCATTTAAAAACAGTGTTTCATTATTTAGAAAAGTGATCCGATTTGTATCGGCAGATATCCAAATTTACAATATTGGTCTCGGACATAGAAAAGTGGCATCATCCCTAGTTTATAACTACATTACGGATTTGACCCTTATGTGTGATTAAAAATGTCATATTGTGCAAGATTAAAACTAATCTAAATCTTGAAACTATATGTAAAAATATGCTATATGGACTGAAGCACTGAGCCACATACACCTGAAGGAGCTACTTGGCCACAGAAACCCACGTCATGAAGCTCCAGGCTCATAGATCTGACGCCAGAGGAGCCGCAACTCTGCAGTTACTGGTGATCTTACGCATGACGCGCCCACAGTCCTGGAACTTCAGGTGGGCTGCCCTTCGTGGCTGAGGTGAAGAATTTTCCTGAAGTGACTCAATACTTTTACCCATATAGTGAACCTTCTAGTTAACCTAAATATTAAAAACTTTATCTGACTCAGACACACAGCTGAACAAATGACGTTCATGCCACCACCATTCAGGGTCGGGTCGTGCTGAGCACAGCTGCTGTTTCTGTGGAGCTGTGATGCGAGATTGAGGATCTGAATGGCTGAAAGGTGTAAACACCCTTATAAAGCATGCTGGTGCAGCAGAATTCAGATCATTTGCACCAAATGTTCCCCTTCAGACATCTCACAAATGTTACTGTTAAATTTACCCTGAGCTGCTCTTTGACCCTCTTGGATCATAATGGAGAGGATGTCTGTGCAGGTTCTCAGCCATCCAGCTCATGGAGTCTCTGGAGCTTGAAAAAGTGAGACTAGACTTCTTTTTGTTACTTGAAGATGTTTCACATCTCATCTGAAAGGCTTCCTCAGTTCTCAGACCAAAGGGTGGGGAGACCAACCTCCAGGGGAAACCCCCGCTGGGGTTTAAATACCTGGGTCTCTCCACCTTTTGGTTTTTAGAACTGATGAAAACTATCAAATGAGACGTGAAACGTCTTCAGGAAACTTAAAGTAGTCCCGTCGCCCTTTTTCAAGCTCAGGGACGAGGAGAAGATCTCGAAGGGATTTTAAATCATTTATGTTTTTTTTTATTTTATTTTTTAGGAACTTTAATATCAGTCCCTGTAAATATATTTTTCCATTTCTAACTGCTGGATTGATTATGAAAACAAAATCTCCAAATGTCAGTTAAGAATATTCTGAAAGTAAAGAAAATGAAACGAGTCCTTTCAGCTGCCGCGTCTCTAATGTGGTGAGTGAGAGATTTTTCTGCCCAGTCTGGACATCATAAACTATAAACACAATGTGCTTAATGGACTGTTTGATATAGCTTATGTGATAATTAATGGGCCTAATGGCTTCTCTCTTTTTGTGTGGGCTTCGCTTCATCATAAAAGAAGTATTGATCTGGCTGAATAATGTCTTCAAACAGAGTCCTCTAATGACAGCATCGAGGTTTCTAAAGTTTGTGTTTGTGAGTCATTTGCTGAAAGGAGTCCATGAGACGACTGATGCTGCAGGAGGATTTTGTTCTCTTGGTCTGAATGTTGCCCTGTTTTTAGGTTGCATCCACTAGAACTCTTTGCACATTAATCAAATCCATTTTCACTAGATTCTTTTTGTTGTGATCTATTTGAATTTACATGATCTCATGGATTGTGCATTAATAGCACTGCAGTGACTCATCACTGCATCACCCTAAAGAAGAAGAGTACACTGTGAGGGATGGGATTGCTACTTTCTATTCATTCATATTATTATAGTAACATCGGTCTATGCTGACGGTGGCCAGCAGAACGTGTGTGTTCTAGTACACTGAAGTGTTCCACTGCCTGGAGAAACACCAACGGGATTTTATACTGAAACGACTCTGGATTCAGCAGGAGGCAGTGGCTCAAACTCTTTTTAAGAAACATGTTGCCATCAAAATGATGTCTTAGTAGAAACTTGAAAGAACTTCGACAATCCTTTAAATCAGCCGCTCAAAGACTTGATTTGAGCGGCTGCCTGTCTGTAAAATAAAAACTCATTTTAGAGTTGAGTGATGTTTGCTTCGTTTTGGAAAATGAAAATGTAACGAAACACGCTGAACGCTCACAGAATGAATAAATGTCAGAATTACCAGGAGCTCAGCTCAAACCCGGCAGACGTTCTGCTTTCAGACCAGACTGACCCACTTCTGCTGTGGTGCTGTTCCAGGGTGGCGCTGACACACACACACACACACACACACACACACACACACACACACAGAGCCTTCTGTGCATCCAAATCTGTCTGAGTCACTCCTCCGTCGGACTGCAAAGTGGAAATCAGATGTTTTAACATAAGAACGCTGCATAAAGTTCTGTCGCCATCATTCTGGCTTCCACTCAAATACTGTGTTAACTATGTAGGAATTACTGTGGTGTGGTGACAGGGACTGAATTTAGGCAGCAGAAACTATATATATAGCAATACTGTAATAATACTATGAAGAACAGAAAATATTTGGATGTCTTTATTTGGTGAAAATATCTCATTTAATCAGAACTCAGAGTAAGATTTAATCAGGTCTGCAGCCCTTTGCAGGTCAGCCCCAAATCTCTGTAGGAAACAGGATTAAAGACTTGGTAATTTTAAAGATTATCTTCAGTCTTAAAAAGTAATGAAGCTAAATGAAGCTAGCTGATAAATCCAGGTTTGAAGAAGAGTTCGGAATATGGAATCATTATTAAACAGGAATAGTTCATATAAACTCCTGACACGTGACCTCTGTTTCATTTGGACGTCTGCTGTGTCGTTGCTGTCTGTTGAAGTTCCAGCTTTAAGGACAGGCTGTAAATCCATCGGCTGTTCCCACCCCGCTGCTCCGGCGTGTGGCCTGCTTCTCCTCTCACCTGGGTCACTGCTTTATTTCCTTACTTCCTGACCTCTCTTCTTCCCACCAGTAATTGTGTCCAGGTGTACCTGGATCTGCCTAATCCTAATCCACCGGCCGTTAATCTGCTGTGAGAATAGGCCGAGGACACACTGTGCCCCAGCATCGTCCAGCCCGGGCTGCTCAGTCCAAGCTTTCCTCTGAGGATGACGCAGAAGGAAAATGGAGGCAGAGCAGATCTGTTTACCTTCAAAACATGATGATACTTAAGTCCGGTTCATGTTTCCATTAAGTATGCACAGCAACACATCATAAAACATGTTCAGTTCAGAGTGCTTTATGGTTCCCTAAATTATTCATAACATGAGGATGTATAGTGCGGAAATGTCCACCTGTGAAGTAGCTGAGTTGGGTAATAGTGGGCGTCAGCACCAATAAAAGCGTGTCAGAATTTAATAAGGATGTTATTATTATTATTATTATATCATTAGGCTGACGTTATCTTTGCTATTTTACTTACTTCATTATTTTTTTGCAGAACCAAACTGTTTCCAGACTAAACATTTTCTATGATTTTCATTGATCATAGTAACACGGTTACTGCTAACACTACGGCTTCAGTGTGTGCTGTAGCTCCTCCCAGCCCATCGCTGCTTATTTGGTTTTCATTATTCTCAGAATTGAATCAATATCGTGATTTATTATATTTTATTTCTCATAAATGAAGTGCCACCAACACAAGGATGCTCAGTGATGTGGTGCTGTTACTTTGGCTTGTGCATCATGTTATTACATGGGTGTACACTCAAAAAGACACAAAACACAAGCAGACAACAGACAACAGGCAACACAAATCAGACACAACAAAATAACCTGATTTAAAGTAAAAATATTAAGGTAATAAAACTCTAATATCTATGTTTATGACAGAAAAGACAATGTCTGTGATTACTGATTTCAAGGGTTTTATTGGGACAGCGGTGCAGTCTTTGTCTGTGTGTGTATTCTGTACTGCAGCACACAATGTTCAGTACACAATGTCCTGGCACATTTAGAGCCATGTGCACGCAGCCTGGGAACTGATGTCAATGTGAGAGCTTATGAAGCACAGCAGCAGCTGCAGAGAGCAGTGCTGCCCTCTGTCAGAGCCTGCTGCTCCTGCTGCTGCTGCTCCTGCTGCTGCTGCTGCTGCTGATCCTGCTGCTGCTCCTGCTGCTGCTGATCCTGCT
>VUQJ01026341.1:0-20433 GCA_015108635.1 Andinoacara biseriatus
GCTTTCTTTGTGTTTCTCCAAAAATATCTGCCAGTTTTCCAGCCGATCGCAGGTTCTTTCCCGTGGCTCCCTCGCTCCCACACTGCCCCTGCTTTCTCTCAAACCCCTCCACCCACCTCTTCCTTCACATCCTGCAGCTCTTCTGTGCATTTAACTTTTACTTGATTACAGTGCTGCTTCTAAACATAAAACCAAAGTGGCTCCGAAGAGTCAGTCGTGTCGCTTGCTTTCTTAGGATAAAGCCAGCTGTCCACATTTTTGTTAAGCATCTTGCATTTAAAGCATCTTAGTGTTTTGGGTGTACATGCTGGGCTCATTTAATGAAGCTAGTTAGACCACCATGTTTGGGTCTTTACTCAAAAGGGTTTTTAACTCTATTAAACAGCCCTAATGTTTTCTCACTTCACATTTAAGAACAGCAGGCACTTTAGGACTTAAGTATTAAGTATCTGATTCTCTAAATGCCAGCAGTTTGCGCCTCTCTGCACTCGGCATCTCCAGTGTCATTCTGTGTTTAGTAAATCACTGCTCACGCTTAAACCATGTTAAACCTCCCGGGGCAATGCTGCCAGGCTGTCAAAGAGCCACGGAGTTGATGCTGCGGGGTTTTGCTCCTGTCAGTCATGCAGGCTGATTGTTTGGACAGCTTGCTGTGAAAAAAACGGCCTTAAATTTCTACACTCATTACACTGTCTGACGTTTTTCAGCACCTGTGACGCTGCATGAATTCACGATGGGAGATGAACCATGTCTAACTCAGAGTTAGTTGGTAGTTGGTGTTTAAGAGTTAAATACTGGGTTTGAGGAGTCAGTTCACACAAACCACAAAAGTATATTTTATCACTTGCCTCTTATGATAATCAGCCTTTTACAGTTTAGACTATTTTATGCCAGTGTGTTGTGAAATGTCTTTTACAGCTGCAGCTATCACTGGAAATACTTTGTAACCAAGTAAATGTAAACGGAATTAAAGAAAATTGTTCACCACCATGTCAATTTTATCATTTTTATGTTATGTTGTTATTTAATTAAATATTTTATAATATATATAATGCCCTTATGTAATTCCATAACATATTCAGTTGCTCAGTTTTTTTCTAGAAAAAGACATAAATACTACTGCAGTAAACCCTGTAGACTGGGACCAGAAGCACGTAATCGTATTATAAAGTGATAATAAAAAACCCCCAAAACTTCAATGTTACGTTAGTCACAAACCAAGTTACCTTTACTTTCATCATATTGGGGCAGAGAGAATCTCAGAAATCTCAAGCCTTTAAACGTATTGGATATGTCAAAGATGATTTTGATTATTTTTAATTCCTATTTCACTGTTTTAAACAAAGAGAGCCTGACCACATTACACAAAAGTTGCAAGTAAAAAACAAAAATACAAACTTATGAAGACTACAGACCACAAACAAAAGAGAGATTTACATGGAATCAAGTTTAGGACATTGCTTTATGCAGTACTGACGAAAATCCCAAGCCACCCCTCATTTCTTTATGTTTTGCTAGGAAAAATAGGTGCAGGGAATAATTGAAATATCTACAAACATACATGGAACCACAGTATATAAGGCAAAAACAAAGGCGTTTGAAAGTCAATATTTGGTATGACCACCTTTATTCTTCAGCACATCCTGAACTCTCTTGTTCAGGGTTTCTTGTCATTACTTTAAGCAGTCTTCAGAAATAGTTCTCCAGGCTTCTTGAAGGAAGCTCAAAGCCATTCTTTGGATGTTGGCTGCCTTTTGTTCTATTCTCTGTCAAGATGATCTCACACTGCTTCAATAATGTTGACGTCTGGGCTCTGGGGAGGCCAATCCATGACTGGTAGCGGTACATTGTGTGTTTTTCTACCCAGGTATGTTTTTACTGCATTGGCGGTGTGTTTGGGATCATTGTCATGCTGAAAAATGAAACTGTTGCCAATCAGACGTTGTCCGGATGGTTTTGAATGGTGGCCCAAAATATGACGGTACCTTCATAAATCCATAGATTTTGGCTAGCTCCCCAACACCACTCGCTGAAATGCAGCCCCAAACCATGACAGCGCCTACAGAGCGTATTTTACAGATTCTTTAGACTCTCACTGTTCTACCTGTTTGACCTCCTATCGTACATATTGATAATTTGAGCCAAAAAATTTCACAACCAAAAGGTTCATCACTCCATCAGACCTATTGCCACTGATTTTCAGTCCAGTTCTTGTGTAGTTTGGTTTGCCTTTTCTTCCTGTTTCCCTTCTTAAGAATGGCTTCTTGACAGCCACCCTTCCACTCACATCATTTCTGATGAGGCTTCAGTGAACAGTAGATGGCTCAACTAAAGGGCCTGATGCATCTCTCAGGTCCTGTGTCAGGTCTTTGCTAGATTTTTCCTATTTCATGACTTTCAGATGCTTTTCATGTGCTGTAGATGGCTTTTTAGGCCTGCTACTGTTGTCCTCCACATGTCCAATTTCCTACAATTTTTCAAGGGCACACTGCGCACCATGCAGAGATATGCCACATTTGCAGCTAATAGCTGCTTGGGAATCAATGTGTTGGTGGAAAAATACTATTTTATGTCTTGCAAACTGTTATCCTTGGCATTTTTAATAGATTCGGCTAAAGAAATGGGAACAAATTCAGTGTTCTTGTGACAGGCTGCTAGTAACAAAGTGCCTAAAGATACAATTTAAAATGGGTTCTTTGCTAAGTTGTGTGTTATGTGTAGACACAATACTGGTTCATCCATTGAGATGGGTCCCTTTTTTGTGCTGGAATGATTGATAGATCAGTGTTGAGTGGTTAAAAACATCGTCTGTAGATGGTCAGGTACAAGGCCTGGATTGAAAAAGCAGCTAATGTCCAAATAAAGACTTTGAAAGACCTTCAGAAAGCCTGGAGAGCTATTGCTCAAGAGTGCTTTAAAAAACACAGTAATGTCTGGCTCCCTGGAAACAAAATTTAAAGATATGAGAGTTTTGCACTATACAGTGTATATGTGCAAATATCGCTGTAAGCTGAATTACATACAGTCAATACTGATGTAGCTGGAAAATCATATACGCCTCAAGATTTAGGCGCAACAAAAAATTCATAAACATGTAACAGCATCCATACTTTAGCTTTCTTGCAGCCTGTCCCAGGTGTCATAGGTAGGGAGGCAGGATATTCCCTCAAGGGCTAACACAGTGTGACAGACAAGCGCACACTCTCACATCCCCACCTACGGCCAGTATAGAATCAAAAGTTAACCTGCCACGCATGTCTTTGTGAGGAGGCACCTGGAGAAAACCAGCACAGGCACAAGGAGAACATACAAACTCTACACAGAAAGACCCCAGCCAATCAGCAGGCTCAAACCCAAAACCCTTGCGCTCAAGCACAACCCCTGTAATAATCATAATCACAGGTTGGTTGTTGACATGTTAGTATTTACTCATTGGAATTTGGCAATTATGGAGACTTCCATATGACATGAATACGACATCTGCCCCAGCAGGCCCCATCTGTGAGTCACCGGAGGCTCCTTGTTGTCATATGCTCCAGACCACTCATAACGAGATTTGGTGTATGCGATCTGGAAACACTGTCACTCCAAGACAAACTGGACGGGACCATCCACACTGTGGACAGTCATGATAAATTCAAGCATTTTTTTTTCAGTGAGTTCAGCTCCCACCCTCATTATAGCAAATTGAAAAATGTCATTAGATTACTTTGTAATGCTCAGGACTCTGACACAGGCCTCAAACACCATCTTATGTAAAAGCGTGAATGCAAATTTTCTGCATTGTGTTTACATCCAGCTGAATAACCCTAAAACCTATATTTTTCTCCCTGTAGTATGGTCTGTGGGAATTTGGGCCATACTTGTTTTATTTATTTATTTATTTATTTTTGAGTCATAGTTGTGCATTCCAGACACACAAACTCTAAAATAACATTATGAACCAATGAAACTGCTAGGGGCTGTTAACAGCTTTTATAATATGTGTGAAAACTTGTTCACGTTGCGTTTTGGGACTGGCTTTTTTTTTCTATTAAAGCCAACAAGCAGAACCTAATTAGCGTATTATTTTAGGTAAAAATCCAACTTTTGTTTGATACTGTCTGAATACCTCATCTCAGGGTACCCATGCAGATCTGATAGCAGCCTTCAGCCAACATGCTAGTGCTGTGGCTCTCATTACACTGATTGCTGTGAAGATTTGAGCTCCACAGATTGTAATTACTGCAGTTCCCTTTGGTGATCCCCTGACTTCTCTCTCTCTCTTTTTTTTTTGCCATTTGAGAGAAGTGACTTTGAATTTGACAGTACACTAACTTTTCATCCGAGTATCATCATCAGCAATACTCAGGTTTATGACCAAATACCTTCAAAACTAATGAGCTTCAGTGTACATTGGATTTAGCTCTAATTAGCAGCAAGTAAGTTGTGTGTACATCCCATCTTCTATTTAGGCTAAAAGCAAGGAAATGGTTTCAGTGAGGGAAAACAATTGCATGCCTAGTGTTTAATTAGAGTGCTCATTATAGCTAATATTCTTATCCTAGAATGCAAACATCAGACTAGATAGAAATGTCATTATGAGTGAAAGCATGCTAGTGTTAATGTTTACCTCAGATCACCTTCTGTGGTGAATTAGAGCCTGACAGAGGCTCTGGCACGGCTGCAGCCCCTCAGTCTCATGGAGCACTGGTGATGCTTTGGTCCAGTGTTCTTTTTTGAAGTGTCCTATTACGTAAGGTAGCATGAGACGCAGGATTAGGGAGGTTGCCAGGTGTGACGGCGTCATTGTTTCTGCTAATACTTAAATTCACCCTGAGACTGATTTGGTTTATTAACTGTATGGATATGGGTAATTTTTGTAGATTTTAATAAGTGATTGTGGATCTTTTAGAAGACATCTGCAGAGAGATTACATGAGTCTTATTAAATTATCGTTTGTCGTGATCACTCAGTTTAAGGGGCCATTATTATATACAGCATCTTTTACAGGGGGAACCAGAGTATCTCAAAATGATTTTATTCAAATTATTTAAAAAAAAGCAAAGTTTCCAAATATGTATTAATAGAAATATACATGCTAAAGGTTGAGTATGTTTCTCCAACACCCACTCGCAGTCTTCCTCTTTCTGTTTTCTCCCTCTCTGTATCACAGTTAGCTAGAGGCTGTTGCCACCCACACACTCCGTCCTGACAGCAATTTACATTCAGAATAGCCCATGTGAACGCATCCATGTGTTCTAATATGTCACGTTTACTTAGATCACCACATTCTGCAGGTGACTTTCTCAGTGGCAGGTGGAAATATGTGCTAAATATTCCTCTGCTGGGTCATTTGATCCTTTTGCTGTCGCGCTGGGAAGCAAGGCAGAGTCAGGATTCAGCCCCACAACAGAAATATTTCCTCCGGTTGAGGAAGATTACCCCCTCGTGGCCGGCAGACGGGTCCAACCACTTCACTCATGCGTCTGTTGGGAGAAACAGATGCGTTGTGTTGCGTGTTGGTGTGTTTTGTCGTCTTTACTGTGCAGTTGTGTGCCAGTATCTTCTGCAGTTCAAGTAGAAGCCCTTGGAGTTGTTTCCATGGATACCAAACAATTAGCTGGGATTCAGAATAGAACCTGGAGAGTCGCCTATTTACAGGCTTTGGGAGTGAGGAAATCATAGGATGACAGAGTGTCTTGATTCTGCGTTGCAAAGGGAAGAAAAAAACAGCTCCCGTGGGTAATGGGTAATTTCTAAAATAAATAAATAAATAAAAATGCTCCAGCAGATCAATCAGAGACAAAAATAGAATAGCAGAGTGAATATGAACATGAAACATGATCACGTTTTCTTATGTACTGTGAAAGATATGGCACGCTCAGAAGCTAGCTAAAAAAAAATGCATGCATATTAAAAAAAGAATATGATATGATGGGCTCACTTGAAGGCCACATTTTAGCTTTCGACATGGCTCATTTCCCCCCTTGTGTTTCTCTTTTATTACAAAGGTTGAACAGCTGTGTGGCTGAAAATATGATGTTTTTTCAAGAAGAAAACCTCCATTCCTGGGGGGCATGAGGAAGGGCTAAATATAGATTGTGTTCCCAAAGGTTTGCACAGAGGATAAAGGTACCAAGAGCAGTTTATTATCTTAAGAATAGTTTGATAATTTGTTTTCTTTCACACATCATACCACATTCATATCTGTGTATTATATGTACGGCAGCCTGCTGCAACAGCCATTAGCTGGTCGGCATCTGCTTGCCTCAAAAGCCAGAAATAGGAGGGGAAACATTCTAGCTCTGTCTTAAGACAGCTTTTGGGATGCTGGAAGGCAGATCATATTAACACAATATATACTGCTAAAAAAACTGAAGGAACAGATTTTAATCAGAGTACAGCATCATGTAAAACCTGTGGGATATTGATCTGGTCAGTTAAGTAGCAGAGGGGGTTGTTAATCAGTTTCAGGTGCTTTGTGTTAATGAAATTAACAACAGGTGCTCTAGAGGGGCAACAATAAGACAACCCCCAAAACACGAATGGTTTTGCAGGTGGAGGTCACTGACATTTTTCCCTCCTCATCTTTTCTGACTGTTTTTTTCACTAGTTTTGCATTTGGCTGAGGTCAGTGTCATTACTGGTACCATGAGGCGATACCCTTCAGAGGTTGCACAGGTAGTCCAACTCCTCCAGGATGGCACATCAATATGTACCATTGTCCGAAGGTTTGCTGTGTCTCCCAGCACACTGAAGGCATGGAGGATATTCCAGGAGACAGGCAGTTACTCTACAGGAGCTGGCCAGGGCCGTAGAAGGTCTTTAACCCATCAGCAGGACCGGTTTCTGCTCTTCTGTGCAAGGAGTATCATGGTTACAAAATGACCTCCAGCAGGCCACTGGTGTGAATGTCTTTGACCAGACAATCAGAAACAGACTTCATGAGGGTGGCCTAAGGGCCCAATGTCCTCTAGTGGGCCCCATGCTCACTGCCTGGCAGTGTGGAGCCTGATTGGCATTGGCTGTAGAATACCAGAATTGGCCCAGCAGGCCCAGCACTGGTGTGATTTTCACAGATGAGAGCACTTCCTGAAGAATGAAGGAATTGACTTGCCGTCACGCTCACCTGACCTAAATCCAATAGAACACCTCTGGGAGATTTTGTTTCGGTCCATACTTTGGACCTTAGGACAGAGCTACTCTGTTTTATTTAGTTCAGCTAAAGCTAACCAGCTACAGGCCGTTGCCTGATATTTAACTTACAGATAGAACAGTCAAGAAATCAGATTTTCAGTATATGATTATGGTGGCCAAAAGAAGTGAAGACGGTGATATTATCTTGTACAGAAAATTTGGGTGAGGAATTGCATTAAAAGCCAGCTAAATGTCAATACGTCTAGAATAACATTCAAAAAACTGTCTTATCTTCAGTCAATCACAATCTACATGGTGCTATCTGAGCCAAAGACTAAAGATGGAAGACAAATTTTGCTGGCTGACTGGCCAGGTCGCAACCCCAGGTGTGTGTGTGGCTGCAGTGAGCGGGTGATGACCCAGGGCACAACATCGTGTTGTTTATTTGCAGTTTATGCATCAGAAACTGTTCATCTTTTGAAAGACGCTGTAGGCAGTGACGTTAAGATAGCAAACATGGGAAACATCAGAAAGTCTGGTTCTTCTTGATTGCCTTGCTTGGCAGCTGGGATTCTTGGTGTGCGTTCTCGGCAGACTTTTTTCGTGCTGCGTCACGTTTTACAGTGTGGTAAGGTGCTCCATCATCAATTCAATCTCTGAAGAGGATGCACTTCGCCAGTACACCCATCTGTGGCGCTAAACCAAATGGTAAACAGGTACACACAGATAAGTAAAGGAAAAAACTGACAGATCTTAGTTTCACCAATTTATTTTTGTCCATGTCAACAAACATGCTGACATTTTGGGCTTGTGGTCTCACGGCTAACAAGCTGGTTAGCCTATTATTTACTGTTATCATGAGATCAGTTTTGCGGTCAGTATCTTTATATCATGAGACTCCTGATTATTTATTCTCTTAATGAATACCTCTCTCATATTTCTGCTGTTCATTTTTAAAGATTGGGATTTTGGGAATAATGTGGGATGGATATAATTGTATCCTATGATCATCATGCTCCTCTGCAGTAGACTTCTCTCCTAGGTCACCACATAGACACACACACACACACACGCACACACACACACGCACACACACACACACACACACACACACACACACACACACACACAGTCACGCAGAGGAAACGTCAAATGTGAATCCCTAAAGATAGTTGCATATACATTTATAGATCCATCAACATGTTTCCTGAGTTGCTGCTAGCCTAAAGTCAGACCAAGACCATGGTTTTCAAGATGACTCATCAGAGTGTGGGTCTTCCTCCAAATATAGTTCTCACATCAGTTTTTTTTTTTGTGCCATTTTTCACTGGCATTAGATATAAAAAGTTTTCATTTCTGATGACAAATCGCTGTTTGGGCATACAGTTGTTTTTCCAAGACTGTGGTGTTCATTGTGTTTTTCTGGGGGGCTGTAGCTGTATGTTCTTGTTGCTGGTGTTCTTCAGCTTGAACTTCTCTGTGCTGGTATCTTGCTTGTGTGTTCTGTCATGTTTTCTGATGCTGTTTCCTTTTCTTTGAGTTACTGATGTGGCAGCTGCAAGGTAATGACACAAGCTATGAGTGGGAAAATTACTGTGAAAGCAATAAAATGTAGTTCTTAACTAATGGAAAATGAACCGTGTTATGACCTCAGAGAGAATGCAACAAAATGTAACAATGAAGCAATAAAAATTGGTTAAAAAAAAAAGATGAAATATAGTCAAAGTTATAACCGTTTGATTTAAGAATTATGCAGGATTGTAATGATTTTTTTTTTCTTGTTTGAGCTTTAAAAAGACATTTTGTTCCTTCTTTCTCATTATTACAGGATCAAGTTGATCGTTTCCGCGACTGCGTTCACAGCATCATGCTAATGCAAAAATGTCATTACTGTGTCTGAGCATTTTGCCAACACAGTTAATTTTCATTGAGACCTCTTAACTCCTAACAAATTTCATCTGTTTTGGCAGAGTTGCTACATCAAATATTCAAGCCTGGAAAAAAGTAAAAAATTAAAAACAACTAATGATTTGACAATCCAAATCTTTATCTCAGAACTGGCTGCCAAATTGTGGCAGTGGGGCTTTATTTGACATTAGGTGAGATAAATCTTAAATTGAATGTGGAATTATTACAGAATTTACACAAGAAGGTAAATATTAACAAATTTTAAAGGTGATAAATTCAAAAGGCCACAACTTGAAGGCTGCAATTTTAATTTAACAAAATTTTTACACATTTTATATTTACAATAATGTAATGTCCTAATAATGATGCTAAGATGCTGCCACACATATTGACCAAAATCTCCACATTTAAACATTTATTGTTTTCAAGTTGTGCACCTGCGTTTGTTGAAGGTTTAAATCGTCTCCGCTTCGTATTTGTTTAACACGCTATTCTTGCTGCTTTTGTTTGGTGCTTTTTCCTTCATAGACCAATCTCGCAGGGCAAGTTTTGCCTCTGCAAGACAGTCAAGCATGGAAACTCCTCCCAATACGACCCCACAGCCTTTCAGACAGCCGGTAAGTACAGGAAATCCATACAATGCGACTTAAGCTTTATGCTTGTGTAGAAAACGTACAGTATAGATCAGGGTTGTTAGCCCCACTGGAAACTGCTAATCATTGAAATGCCTTAACTTATTTTCCTCCTATTTTTTTTTTTAAATGTTTAGAGTTTTCTCAATCGAAGGTTGAAGGGTTCCATCAAGAGGGCAAAAAGCCAACCCAAACTCGACCGGACCAGCAGCTTCAGACAAATGATTTTGCCCCGGTTTCGTAGTGCTGACCAAGAAAGGTAATCTTAATGTGTATTTCCAGGTTGTCATCTGGCCATTGCTCTCCATTTCAGATTTTAAATATTATTTCCTCAGAATAATGCTCTACTCACACTCCATCCAATATTCATAATGAAAAATCCGAGGAGGACAAGGCTGCAGTTTGAAGGAGAATTTTTGATATGGTAACGTTCTATAATCCAGAGACAAAAGGCCGTCAGCACCTGTAAAGTTAAAGTTTGTGTTGAGCTGAGATCATGACATAGAAAAACAAAACAAAGTCATTACTCCATGGATTCGAATGCTGAAGGAAGTTAGAAGAAGTCAGAAGAAACACAAACTCTAACTGTGAATATAAAGAACCAGCAGCTGTAAACATTTCATTTTTTTTAATCCCCTGCTATCTGATGTTGTAAGCTTCACATAAACCCTGGAACAAATGTGTTCGTACGACATTCAGCAAACAACCCCAGCAGGTGTGGAATTAGAAACGTTGTGGTTATAGAGTGCTCAATTGCATCACAGTCATCACGAAGATAGTGGATACTTTACAGTCCATTTATGCACTGAGCTTGGGAGCAGTGTCGCTCTTTGGGCACGGCTAAACCATCAGCAGTCAGATCTGTTCTCGCTTGGGTGTCTGACAATCCTGTGCTGTGCACTGTGTGTTATTTCAGTGCGTTAACTGTGACTGCTTCACAGTACAATAGCAAAACCTCTTAGCTTTGCTGGTGAAAGCTGCACCTTTTTTCCGTTGAGCTCCTAATGTCAGTACTTAGTTTCAAGATTGCCTGTTACAATCAGACTCATGAGCTGATTCATTTCAGTAAACTCAGAGATTTTGTTCTTAAAGCCCTACTTACTCTGGTACAGCATGGAGGACCTGATGTCAAAGTGTTTGCAATGTCTAACCAACATCAAATGAATTTTATTCTAAAGTGCCTGGTAAAAACATCTAATGATTGTGTCTTTAAAGCAGCTGCCTTTAAAGACCCCCACCCCAATTTCATCTAGTGCCGTTTGTCTATATTTCTGCAGCAAACATCTGAATTATCACAGTGGGGAAAGTCCAGGTGTTTCTAGTAAGATTAACATTGACTCGGTTCTATTCAAGTGTGTCACTTATTAATTTCAGTTTTTTTGTGTCTGCACTTTTCCAACTGTGATGTCTGCTGTGAAAAAGGCCTTTATAGGACAACAGATCAATAAAAGAAAAAGGTAACGGGTCTGCCTGCTGGCTTAAAGCGTCCAAAAATAGCTTAAGCAAAATGAAAAAATGGGAATGTTTCAACTTTAATGCTCACAATGGCAAAAAGTGTACAGTACAAACACTAAACTGGCTACATCATGGTGACATAATTTTTTTGTACATTTTATGATGGGTCTCTGTGCATAATAATATAAAATCCATTATTTATATTAGTAAAATTCTGGTTTCTTCTCTTAAGGCACTTCCTAAACCAGTAAATTTATCGTCATACCTGCACTTCACATTATTACTCACATGGCATACACATGCAATCATTAAGATTTATGTTTGATTTATGTAGGATTTAATCCTTTCATCACATAACTATTTTGTGCTTTTAAAGAGCCACTTTTGTCCTCATGTGGCTGAAGCAGAATGTGGATGAATTTCCGAGGCGCTCCCGACAGCCTTCACTTCGACTGTAGCTCCTTATCAACCACAAAAGCAGAGCCCTGGTGAATGAAGGACGTTGCCTTTAGTGATGCCTTCACAGATGGTTTCGGATCGCTTTCAGGCAGTGACGAAAGATATTCATTTGAGTGATATTACTAGAAGAGCAATCTGCCCAATCAGTGCAATGCTGCTGTCAGAACTGTGATTTATTACAAATGAACAGAAAATAAATAGGTGCGAAGGCTTGTATTATCACAACATGAAAAAGCTTTGTTCAGTTTATTTTATGTCTGCATAAAAGATGAAACAATAGCAGCTCAATGATATGCACATGTATTTAAATAGGTACTCTTACTCTGGATTTCTTGAGCACGAAAATCAGGAAAATAAAGCTGCAATGTGTAGTGTTGAAATCAGTTGGTGGAGACACTTGCGTGGTTTCTTTTCAGGATGCACTAGCTTGCAGCTCTAGAGGCTCTCATGGCAGCTTTTTCTTGTTTTTGCATTCTGAACTGAGGTCACGTCCCGGTGGATTCTTGCTTGCATTGTGATCAAAATTTTATGCAGTCCTCACACAATCCAGTCACGATGCACATATGGGAAACACAAAGATGTAGAGGGTAGAGGAAAGTAAAAATGTAATGCTGACGCTTCACTTTCCTCTCACTACAGGAGATGTGTAATAGACATATTCAGGGCAGGTGTGGATGATGTGGATTCTCAGAGATGATCAGCGTGTAGTTTTTGTAGAAATCCTTTGTTTTTAAATGCAGATTCCGGTTCAAATGTTAAAACGAGTTTTGTACTAACCTAAGGGTTTCTGTGGAGGCAGCACTGAAGGAGGTGGTGGTGGGGAGCTAAATGGTGGTGGGTTTAAACTCTGCCTCAGTCGGGCCTTTCCCCTCTAACCGCAGCCGTTCGCCGCTGCTTCAGACAGCTGCCTTCACAGCCTGCTTTGAGTTCTGCCCACACACGCTTAATTCACTCAATAGTGTTAAGTTGACTTTGCAATAAATCCACAGCATCCAACTTCACACTTGAGCTTTCCAACGCAGCTGCTCTACCTCTGCTGCCAAGTTGGTTTACCATGTCCTGCATTCTGCGATGGCACTGTCAGCTCCCTTAACACGATGATTCACTCCTCTTCTGATCAGCATTAAATGCGGCCTTAAATTTGTGTTCTCCTTTTACTGCATCATTATCCGTTCAGTCAGGACCACTAGAGTCAAAAGATTGTTATTTCCTTTTGCAGTAATTTATATTTAGCAGCATGACTCTGCTCTGGGATCTTCTTGCCCTTCCACAAGGGTGCATAATATGGGGGAAGCAGCAGAAAGACTTCCGCTACTAGTTACCAGTTGCTACTACTCCAGGCATCAGTTACTACTGATAGGACACTGATTGTGTCAGATACAGGAGGAGCTGGGATGGAGGTGAGTTGTAAAGTGGCTTGCAGGTGTAGTTACTGCCTAACTAATGCTATGTGCAGTATGCAGATTCACACCAATACTATGTGATGAGCCCAGCTTTTGGTGCAGATTGTGCTTTAAAGCTAGTTTTGGAAAGCATTCATTTTGACACATTTGCTTAATCGCATTCTGACTAAGGCTCCGTCCACATGTATAAAGGCATTTCATAAAAAGAGGATGGGAAAGACGTCTCTGTCCACATTAAAATGCAAATGTCAAGGCAACATATATTAGGTGGCGATACTGCAGATAATGTACAGAAGTGTTTGTCAGTCAAAGGCTGCCTATGACGTTGCAAGAATAAATCTCAGTGTTCCTTTTTCATACATAAATGCAGAAAATGCAGAGTTTCTGAAAATCCTCACCCTGCAATGAGTTCTTCAAAAGCTCTGTGTTCAGTAATCTAAAATGCCATCTACATGTGCATGAAAAGCCAAAACGCATGGGAAAAAAGTAAATTCCATGTGCATGAGGGCAGGGTGTGGGAGTTAAGAGAAGATTTATATTACTCTCAGGTCTGTGAAGCTGCAGCCACCAGCTGGTTAACTTTGCTTAGCCTACGTTTTGCCTGCAACAGTATCTAAAGTTCAAACAACATTCAAAGTTGACATATTTCCCTTTTTTTTAGCATGGAAAATATAAAGAGTTTATTACTGAGCCTTAGAGGATTATGTTGGTTAGCACAGCAGCTAAATAATGGCTTATTGCACTTTTATAAACTCCACATTTTCACTTATTTTTTTTCTCCTTTTTTAGAAAACATTACAGGAATAAACTGACATTTTCATCAGCTGCTTCCTGCTGCTTCCAGTGCTCATCTAACTAGAAAGAGAGGAATCATATTTTCTAAAACAGGATTAAAAAGAAATGTTTAACCATTTAATCTAAACTGAGTCTACATGTGGCTTTGGGACAGCTCATAACCCTCTGCATTTGCAATGTCTGTCTGCCAGTAAATCAATTTAACACTTCACATTCAGTCTGTTTGTTGCAGCCTGAAAAGATACAGTTAAACCAAAAGGGAAGGCACCCACTCTCTAGTTGAGATGGTAACACACGCATACTGTAAGTTAAACAATAGTTTATATTTAGTCTTCGGCCTGTTCCTATCACCGAAAGCCACAAAATCCTTTTCCTTGCCACTTTTTTTCTAGTTCTGTTGCCTTTAAAAACAGTTGCCCTCTTCAAATGTTACTCCGTGATCAAGCCATAATCCTCCCTGCCTTTTTATACCTGCGCTACAGTGCAGCCTGCCAAGTTGCATCTCAGCACTTGAATTTACATTATTAGTAGATAATATCAAGCTTAAAATTAACTTTTTTTTTTTTTAATCTTATTGTAGTTAAAGTAATATTTCAGAATTGCATTTCCAGATTACACCACAATCCGAGCAGCAATAGGCCATTTCCTTACATACACCATGAGTCACATGAGCAGAGTCAATAGACCAAATTGAAAATGCAAGAACTGAAAATCTGGTCGTCTTTACTTTTTCCATAAACTCATTATAAAAGGATCAGATCTGAAAAAAAAAACCCCAATCATACTGAAATTACAGGAGTGATACATAAGGTTATTTGAGCTGCAGTGACTCAAGTGTGAAAACAGCATCATAATCACATCTGAATTCTGAAAGCAAGTCAATATCTTCCTCTTCTTCTCCAGGACTCGCTTGATGCAGAGCTTCAAAGAATCCCACTCCCACGAGTCTCTACTTTCTCCCAGCAGCGCCGCAGAGGCTTTGGACCTAGTTCTGGATGAAGACGCCATAATCAAACCTGTCCATTCTAGCATTTTAGGACAAGAGTACTGCTTTGAGGTGTGTTGAGGTTGTTTAACCTTTTCTCTCTCCGCGGTTTTGCTTCCCTGCTGCTGTCTCACTGTGTTTATGGTGCAATTCAGGTGCCACTACAAAGCCACTTCACACTTCTCTTGAAAAATGACCCAGTGGTTTATGTAATTAGTGCTTTAATAACTGAGTTAATTATATAAAATTGGGAACTGACAATCTATAGAGCTGGGACTGTTCAAAATAAAACAAAACAAGTAATTTGAAGACTAGATTTATGAGTCAAAAATGAACAGATCTGATGAGGGAGCGTATGTTTTTTTTCTCTCTCTACAAACAGAATGACAGGTCAAATCAGTGAGCAGCAGCTCCAGGAGAATCAATATGTTTTGATATAAGGGCAAATTCTGCTATTAGAAATTGATGGAGACTGTGCAGGGTCTTGGAAGGTGTGGCATCTGTTCTGTGGATGAATCAGACATATCAAGCAGAGTCCAGAATTTACTCAGAGAAAGGCTGCTTAATCACAAATACATAAGCCTGAAATCTGTGCACAACAGCTGACCTGTGTGTGGAGGATGAACACAAAACATTTTTTACCTTAAGATCTCAGCCAATCTGCATATTTATGAAGCTACTAATAATATGCAAGCAGTGCCAAGTGAGGGCGCATGTATGTATTAAAGGAAAAGGAAAGCAGTTTCTGCAAAATCCCAAATTAGATTCAGTGACTCCTGAATGACATTTTGTAAGATTCAGACATTGATCTAGTATCTGTCTGACATGCCTGCCATTATTTCAGTGTCAACTCGGTGTAGAAATGTGGCTAAAAACACAGCGAGCTGCTCTGCTCACTGTAAAAACTAGCTCCGATGTCTCTAATCAAAACTTCCATGGTATGTCAGGTGCAACATAGGACCTGTTTTTTCTTGAGATAAATAATTGCAGAATTTGCAGCAAATTGCCTACCACATTAAAATGCTTTCCCCCCCAAAATTTGTAGCTCAAAGGGAAATTCCTCAGTTTAGACTAAAAAACAACTGCAGTTATTATTTGTGAAAGATGTACAATAACCACGTAAAGTTTATTAATACCAACATTAGATAATTTTTTTTATCTCCAAAAGAAGGCTCGAGCTGGTGCAGTCTGTTAGTTAATCTGGCCTCTAAGCTGTGGCTATGGGAAATTGTGTTCACATACAATATTAAAAACATAAAAAAAATACAGTAATTTATTAGTGCTCACAATCTCCAAGAGTGGAAGCTACCTTCCTACCCGTGACTGGAAGATGCAGGTCGGCCTAGAAAGAGGCACAACAACACGGATGGCGTTCTCAGGTGCAGAGGACTTTTGGGGGGGTGGGGATAGTGGGGGGTGGGGTTCAAGGACAGGCTTTCCAACTAGCTTCCAACAAGCTATCAAGTCACTATCAGAGGCTGCTGAGCAAAGCAGCAAATGGCTTTGGAAGAAAAGGAAGGACTCCAACTGGGCCGCAAGATGTCTGACATGAGGGGAAAAAGCAGAGAGGGGGCACACCTGGGATGCCAGGTATTGCAGCTGAGCTTTCTGGAGGTGTCGTGGGCCTATCAAGAAAACACCAAAGACCCTTATGGCTCTGATGAAGAATGATAATTGAAAAACAGCCTAATAAAGAATCTTTCTTGATCTTGAATGCAGTTAAGTAATGTTTTATCTGCAGGTAACCACCAGTTCAGGGACAAAATGTTTTGCCTGCCGTTCAGCTTCAGAAAGAGACAAATGGATCGAAAACCTGCAACGAGCTGTCAAACCAAACAAGGTAGATTCAGTAAAATAGACTGTTTTTCCCACTCACTGAAAATGGTCAACACGAGTGCAACATTAAAGACAGCTTTAAGTAAGGACTGTTATAATGCAGTAACAGAACTCCTCGTTTCACTTTCAGGATAATAGCAGACGGGTGGACAATGTGCTTAAGTTGTGGATCATCGAAGCGCGAGACCTTCCAGCTAAGAAACGCTATTATTGTGAGCTGTGTCTGGATGACATGCTGTATGCACGCACCACCAGCAAGCCCCGCACTGACACCGTCTTCTGGGGCGAGCATTTTGAATTTAACAATTTGCCTACCATTCGTAGCCTTCGTTTGCACCTCTACAAGGAAACAGACAAAAAAAGACGCAAGGTAAGGGAAGTGTCCCAGAACTTCATTTTTTTAATCCATTTGGCCAAAACGTGTGTAATAAATAAATAAATAAAATTAAAAAAATTTTTTTTGTCGATAATCTAGGAAAAAAGCACATATATTGGCCTTGTTAGCATCCCCATATCCAGCATCACAGGCAGGCAGTTTGTCGAGCAGTGGTACCCGGTGATACAGTCCAGTGTTCTGGCCAAAAGCGGCGGTGTTGGAAGTACCAAAGTTATCAACGCCTCACTACGTATCAAGTCTCGCTACCAGACAATGAACATCCTCCCGATGGAGCTGTACAAGGAGTTTGCGGAGTACATTACCAACAACTACCGAACACTGTGTGGAGTTTTGGAGCCTCTGTTGAGTGTGAAGAGTAAAGAGGAGGTGGCGTTTGCACTGGTGCACATCCTTCAAAGCACGGGGAAGACAAAGGTAAAGAGAGGTCAAGTTAGAGTATGTTGCTGTGCTTTAAATGATTTCTGTTCTTGTCTCCCACTTCTCTGTGCAATTTGAATTTTTATTTAATTTGCATGAAAGTTTCTGGACAGTGGCGCATTTTATTGTACTTTGGTCTGTGCACAGAATCTCAGTGGATTTTAAATCAGTACACAAACAAGATGAAATTAAGTGTAGACTTGATATAGAAAAATCCTACCAATTGCTTGACAAAGCTGGACTGATAGACAGCTAAGAGGCCCTAATCACGGAAGCACAGGAACAAGCTCTAAGCAACAGGATCGATAGAGGCTGGGGTCTACCACACAAGGCAAGACCCCAGGTGCAAGCTGTGCAGAGATGCCCCTGAGACAATCCAGCACATGACAGCAGGGTGCAAGATGCTACCATAACCAAATGGCTGGCATAATATACAGTAACATCAGGTCAAGTATGACCTGGAAGACCCAAGGTCAAAATATATGTGGATTATAGCCATACTGTAAGTGTTCTCTCTTATCAGGAGTTCCTGTCAGACATGGCGATGTGTGAAGTGGATCGATTCATGGACCGAGAGCACCTGATCTTTCGGGAAAATACACTCGCTACAAAGGCTGTGGAAGAGTACCTCAAACTGATAGGTCACAGATACCTCAAGGAGGCTATAGGTAAGGCTGCACATCTGTGTGTATGTTAATGCACTGCTGATTGAATAAAGGTATGTGGGCTAGAAGCTCAGAGTAAATAAAATATTCTCATGACCTTTATTAAAAAAAAGTCTTAATTCAAGCATAAGCAGCATCTGGCATTTAGTGAAACTGACTGTGGTATTGTTTGATGGTGTGCTTGTTTTTGTGACATGCACAATTACTCCTGTTTGTGATGGCAGAATTTTAGAAATGCAAGCTCTAAGAAAAATAGTCTGTCACATCAGCAAAAACAAATGAGATTTTAATAGGATTTCTGTGTCACAACATTAAATGCAAATGTCTTTTTTTGTTATCTTACATCTCAAAATACAAATCCGAATGAACGGGGCGGGGTGGGGGAGTCTGGTGTAAGATAAGTCTAACCCATGCAAAGGAACTACTTAGATTAGCTGATTTAATAATTTTCCTTTTCCAAAGCAGCTAAAATCAGATTTACTTAATGAAGATGTCAAAATTTATTCCATTAAGTCTTTTGTTTTGGTACTTTTGCAAGGAAATTGCTACATTTTTGTTCCTCATTAGAGGAAGGAACATTTTTATTAACGTTTGAAACACTGCTCCATCATATTAGCTGTGGTCAGACAACAGTAGTTACCTGTAAAGTAAACGTCATGCATATTTTACATTTATGTTTTTGAGATTCATCCATTATTAAAGCAGTTCTATATTCACATGCAAGGCCCCGGTCACATAGGCCTAGAGCAGGGGTGTCAAACTCCAGGCCTCGAGGGCCGATGTCCTGCAGATCTTAGATGTGTCTCTGCTTCAACATACCTGAGTCAAATATAGAAGTAATTATCAGGACTCTGGAGAACTCGCCTGCATACTGGGGAGGTAATTCAGCCATTTGATTCAGGTGTGTTGGATCAGGGACACCTCTAAAACCTGCAGGACGCCGGCCCTCGAGGCCTAGAGTTTGACACCTCTGTTTTAGGATGTCCAGTACTTCTAACACACGGTTGGTGATCTTCATCTAAGTAATTACAAACCCAATTTGATTAAGAAAACAGAACACCTGTCAAAAGTCTGGCCACACTTAAGTGTCCAAACTTTTGACTGGTACTGTAAATGTGTGTGTGTGTGTTTGTGTTTGTGTGTGTGTGTGTGTGGGGGCAAATAAATAAATAAATAAAGGAAAACTTTTTAATCAGCGTTAAGTCAGTTAAACTTGTGGGATATTGATCTGGTCATTTAAGTCGCAGAGGGGGTTGTTAATCAGTTTCATCTGCTTTGGTGTTAATGAAATTAACATCAGGTGCACTAGAGGGGCAACAATGAGACAATCCCCCAAAACAGGACTGGTCCAGTGAAAGTTTTTCTATCATCATCTTTTCTGTTTTTTCACTAGTTTTGCATTTGGCTAGCGTCTCTACTGGTAGCATGATTTGATACCTGGACCCTACAGAGGTTGAACAGGTAGTCCAATGATAATTTGCACTGTGAATTGGCATTTGCCATAGAATACTAGATTTGGCAGGTCCACCACTGGCACCCTGCCAGATATGAAAGAATCAGGAGAAGCCGTGGAGAACATTATGGAGGGATGAGTTCGGAGATCCCAGCATCTGGGAAGAGATCCCCAGATTCCCCCTATCAAGCATGACTCCAAGTACTTGGGGCCATACAAACTACTGAGTACCATTTTGAATTGCAGCAAAATGGACTTTTTTCACTTTGATGTTGGAGCTGTCTTTGAATTCAGCCCTCTGTAGGTTCATAATTTTAATTTCCATCAAATGATGTGGCATCCTTTCATTCCTAACACATTATCCAGCCCATATTATTATAGATTTCAATGTTTTTTTCAAAAATTTTTGAGACTGCAAGTGTGGTTTGTAGAGGTGCCCTCTATAAAGGAATACAAAGTCTGCTTAATGTTAAAGTCTGCTTTTCTTAAAAATATTGATTAGTGTGAACCATGCCTCAATCAACAATATTGACAGGGCCTTGAAAAGGAGAACTTTAGAGATAGATGTAGCTGGAAAGGTCTACAAAAGCATTTCCAAAGATCTGGGTATTTATCGATTCTCTCAATTTGTTTTGTAGATGGAATGTAAGCAAGCTGACCAAACGCAGAACTTCTGCTGTTTGCCCTAGGAGTGGGTGTCCTGCAGAAATCATACAAAAGGAACACTGCAATCTAAAAGAGATGAAAAGAAAAACCCAAGGGTAATAAAACACCTGCATATAACTCTGCAACTAAATGTTGGTTATATGTTCACAGTGTAAGAAAAACACTGATAATGTTAATGCAAAGAAACAACAAATAACCCCCCCCCCCAAAAAAAAAAAAAACACAAAAAAAAATAAAAAAAAA